>NJRQ01000188.1:226912-267023 GCA_003063805.1 Aphaenogaster ashmeadi | reverse complement strand
TTTTTGCAAAATACATATCACTTGGGTTGAGATAGGTATCTCAATTTTGTGATATAATTATTTTGTTAAGAAGAATTAAAGTTACTATCACTTGGGTTTCTTCGAGATACAGACATTACGAGGTATTGTTTGGTACAAACTACCAGCGCGTTTACTTGGCGCTTTTTTTTACCTTTTTAAGACTTACATCGATCAACTATAATGTTGAATACAATTCTTTCGCGACGTTTGACGCGATTGTATCGATTCGACTTGAGTAGTAAGGAGGAAACGTAACCGATCGCTACGCGTGATGAAAAACGTCACGTGTCGCATTTTGCTGCGTTATATCGCAAACTTGATACCCATATATAAACGGTAAGGAGAAGAGTGAACTTGGAAGAAAAAGCCATAAATATATGTAGGTATATATATATATATATATATATAACTGCGATATACAGGAAGCACGTGTCAGCGACAATACAATTGAAACGACAATACAACGGAAAGTTTACGTACAACCGATGTTCGATAGCTTTAATCTGCAACAGACAAAAGTAATAAATATAACTCAAAAAAAGAGTTATGCGCTTTCGACATGAGCGACACACGACATGTCGGCATCAACGAAGCGAAGGAGCGCCGAGATACGCGATACACGTAACTGAAGAAAATCAGAAGAAAGTCATAATATCGTTTATAATTTATTTGTAAAATTAATCGAAATAATTAATTAGATGCGCCTATTAAAAATAATTAAACACATTCGTGTTAATTTAAAATGTTGAAATTGAAAAATTATCAGCACCTCGCGGTATCTTTATTAGCAACAACTATAATACACATTTTAGGCGAATGTTCGATAAACACCTTTACCGAATCCTTATAAAGATCGTTATTTGTAATATAATTGCAATCACGTGCGAAATGCTATTTCAAGGCATATCGAAGCACTCTCACAGAATATGGTGCACGTGACATTAATTTTATTCTAGCCGTAGCCGATCCAAAGCCGATTGTTGAAAGATGGTTATTTTAATCCTGCCTGAATTGAGTTTCAAAGGAGTCGAGTGGGACAAACGGAGAAGGAAATTTTGATTGAATAGAGAAATGTGTGTAACGTTATAGAATCACAATATATTACTTTCTGTAACATGAAATTATACAATAATCATCTTGTCGTCGTCCATTGTAATTTATTAATAGTAACATTATATATATATATATATATATGTATATTACAATTATAATAGCATTATTATTATTATAAATCGGCAATGCATAATAATCAACATCGTCATAATCTCTTTATATCATGTTAAACTGGATCAAGAGAGAGAGAGAGAGAGAGAGAGAGAGAGAGAGAGAGAGAGAGAACGAGTAAGAGAACTTACTTCAACAAGGGTGAACGCCGCGCATCGCCGCAATATTGGCCGTTCGCACTTATTGAATCAAGTTGATCAATCGTGTCTGTTCGTACTCGCTTGCTCATTGTCAGTCTAAAACTCTAAATCCAGCCTTATACATACAGATAGAAAGATACGATCAATGTTGGATTGAGATTCAGAAGCTTTTGCGGAACAATTGGAATATCGTCCATAAATAGATTTTCTATTATGTGTGAAAAGAGTGTATAACATTATTATTATTATACAACAACATCATTGTAGGCACAATTGTTGTCGCTTTTATGTATCTTTTAGCGTCAACGCTCCATAATTATTTCGATACTTGGATAATTACGATATAAAGCGCGACTCATAGTCTTCGGTAAACAAACGGAAAAGGATACGAAAAGAAATTGTGCGTATTGCAGAGCGCGAACGAGGAACAAGTTTCTTTATCGTATATAATTATCTTAACGATAAATTGCTTTGCAAAGTCATGTCATTGTACTTTCAATTACGCACGCGCAACTATGCGATGCTTCTAAACAATACGGTTGTTCGTGTAAAAACTGATTGAAAAAATTGGTGTCATTTTGTAAAGCTTAAGCGCTCTAGTAATTATTAGTTAACCGGTGATCGTGAATCACTAATGGCTGATTGTGAGTCTCTAATCGCTGACAAGTCCCCAGGCAGAAAAAGAAAGATGAGTCTCGATGATTTGACGACTCTCTGAGAAGGAAACTTTTATAGAACTTACGTGAGAATGCTTGAAATATGTGTGCGTATAATATTTATTTCTAATTTTACTATATTCCTGATATAATTAAGTAATTGAAACTTCTCTCATCATTTATGGTGACGAAGATATTGAAGATATATTGTATATAAAAATACGTATCCTCTATCAGTTTTATTTCTGTCTCTTTCTCTCTCGTGTATTGTGTAACATTATTTAAATTAATAAAATTTAAAAAAATCATACATTAATTAATACTTTTTATATTAGATATATCTCCAATATTAATTCTCCGAATAAAAAATTCTGATGATTATAGTATTATGTATAGAGTTAGAGAGCTCTGTACCTCTTCCTTTCTAAACTCAGAAATTTAGATTCGCCCGTGGATACGACCCACGTGTGAAAAACGTGCCTCGTCATCATGAATCTGCTGCTAACAGTATATATTTCACAGCCTGTATATATACAGGAAAAATTCAACTCAAATTCACTTCGGTTTATACTGCGTTTTCTCGATGTAGGTATGCATATGCGCATTTGATCAACGATCGACACGTGTATTTGTATATATAATTGCCGCTTTTGGTTTAGCACCGTTCGTTCGCTATCCGCTGACTACGAAAGCCGTCAGTGGGCTTTGCTAGTGGCTTGGTTGTGATTATACAGGATTATCAGTGAAATTGCGATGCTGCATGTACATACATTCTTTAGAAGATAGATACAAAAATACAATAAGGGAAAAAATTCATCGTTATTCATCGCTTGCTTTCATTGTGTTAAACTCTTTTTGCCAAGAATTATAGTATTACACTCTAAGATCATTTCTACGTGTAAATACATTGCATATATCGATATACCGTTAACATGTCTAATTGTAAGCTTGATTTGTTTGCATTTTGATTCCATTTTGTACTCCGACGATGTTCGTTATAGCGAGACGTATAAATCTGAGCATATCATTCATCATAGTATATTTTAGTGTTTTTCTCATGTAACTTGCATTGTTCGATATCCAGAAGAGATTTTTCTCTCTTAATTTGTACAAAGTATAATCAAGGAATTGCTGAAACTCTACAAGTCTATATGTGCCATATTTTTTTGCATCTAATTACCCAAGTTTCTAATCACATTTCGCAATTGTATCGACGATAAAAATTATTTTAAAAATACACTAAATGAAAAGAATTTTAGATATTATTTACAACACATTGCAAAATGCAAATAATGTGTCATTAATAATCAAGTATATCTTCATATGTTCACAACATATTTGAAAAGGTTGGATAGCTTGATCTTTTTTTACATGAGAAAATATAAGAAATACATATATGTAAACCGTTGTTGGATATTCTTCCTAAAAATTTTTTATACCGCCGGTTGAATTGCATCGCAGACGCAAGGTAGCTATCGTTTTCCGATAACGTGCAAATAGTAAATACCCGCGTTTTTGCATTAAGGCAAAACTATACAGGTACACGATTGAAAAATGTTTGTGCTAAACGTAATAGAAGTTGAACGAATTTGGCAGAGTTAGATGTAATAACTTGATCACATGATGCATTTTTGCCATTGCTTTCCGTTATCGTTATTATAACTAACATTATTCTCATGGTTATTACTATCATAAGAATTGTTATCGTGATTAGTATTATTTACCATTAATATCGTTATTTTATTGGTTATTTTACGCAGTCATCGGCGAATTATACACACCACGCGAAATATACCGCACGCGCATCCCGAAAACAACAGAATTTTAATTCATCCGTTGTTTGCACGATATACACCTCCATATACAGAAATGCATACATTTCTGTTGTAAGTCGCGTGATTTTTGCTCACTTGTTGCTCATGTAATTTCACATACTCTTTTACACAGTGTGTATATCTTATTGTATATGTATATCTTACTCTGTAAGTATATCGCGTTTTTGGCTATTTTCGTAAAAAGATAATATGACCGAATTTGACTCAACAATCTATCTCCGTACGAAAGATGCTGCGTTAGATGCTGCTCGATGATCAATGATAAAGTGCGAGCTTACATCACGATTATTGGGACAAGAAAGCTAGGAAACTGCATAGATAACGGAAATGTTTTTCAAGTTTTATGCATATTATACGATAGCATAATAATTCCTCAAATTCTGATTCCGATCTCAGCTTCGTTACTTATGGTTGCAAGACGTGACAATCGATGTAAAAGATCGATGAATTAAGCGCAGTAGATATGGTAATTAATTCTGCAAAATTTAATTCTCGCATGCACACACTTTAAAGATAAGAGGATCTTAACTTTGCAGAATAAATTCTTATCTTAACATTTGTAATTTACTTACTTTTTACAAATCAGTAATTCGTAATTTGTAGGACGTATCTTAAATTAAATTTAATAAACTTTTGCGTTAAGATCTAATTACGTTTGCGTGAATGTGTATCCATCTTTCCGTAGAACAACTGTATTTGCAAAATATTGACGAATACGTACATAGCTTAAATTATCTCTTTGTCTCCGAAATGGAAGAACTAAAATGTAAAAGGCATGAAATTTTTAGAAATGGATTACAATCATCGTTGTGTTGTCTTATGTTAAAAAAATAAGTCGCATGTCGCGTGTAACACGCGATAACATTATCGCGAACACAGAAGCATAGAAGGCTTTCGTTCGAGTGGCGGAACCTTGACGCACATCCTAAAAATTATAAGTATTAGTGGGTAAGATTGTGTTCTGTGATTTCTGGATCAAATAAGGAAAATAGAGATAATAATTATACACGTATATGCATTTAGTCGTGCTTTTTATCGGTAATAACATCTTCAAAAGATATTTTTTAATTAATCTCGGTAATATGCAATCAGGATGAAAAACCCGGCTAAAAAATAGGAGCAAGCAGAATTAATGCATTTCCACAAGCAGATTATTGAACAAGTCAAATGTACCGATCAATCTATTGGGGACAGGCACTTCCTCATGCGCGGTACCACTAGCAAAAAATTCACTCGTTTCTAAACTCTGAGAGTCTTACCTATCCTACTCGCTCAGTACTGGCAGTAAGGACCTTACGCGAGAAAAGTTGTATTAGGACATGTTTCGTAATATTAAAATGAGTATAAATATGTTCGTAATGACGTTTGAAAAAATTTTAATTGTAAATGTAACGAAACTCTGTAGTTTTCATTAGAACTTAGGGAATATTTAGCTTAATATTTAAGATCGTATTGTTAACGTTTAGGTTTTATACTCACAGTTCGATGCTCTGGATAGTAGATGTGGGACACGTCATATCGACTTTCACGTGACAGTGTTTGTGACATTTCATTTGACAGTCTCTGCATTCGTAGCCCTGCTTACCGAGCCTTCGTGCGAGGGTTCTTTTACATACCTCGCAAACTGTTCCTCTAGAAACAAAGTGAATAAAACGATTATATTTTGTATATCGTTATCGCGATATTACTAATGGTAATTATGTGTCTCATGGTAATATGTTAATGATAATCATATTGCTAATAGTTGTCGTATTGATAATGTTGTCATATTGGCAAGATAATATTACTCACCCCGCCATGTGTTTGGCGATAAATGTATGATCGTTAAATATGTGCAGCTTTATCCCCTTTTTCCTCCATTTACTTTTCTGTGCGAGGGAAAGTGGTACGAGGTAGTGTCTGAAATTATAGAAAACGAATAATGTAATATAATATAAAGCATGTAAAGAGATGCTTTCTTTTAAAAATACAGAGAGAGAGAGAGAGAGAGAGAGAGAGAGAGAGAGAGAGAGAGAGAAGGAGAAGCAGTTACTTACTTCTTTATACCGTTCTCCAAAGTCTCAAGAACGAGCGTGGAAGCTTCGTTAACGTATGTTCTCGTGGATGTTCCGCTTATACCCGAGGCTTCGCTCAAACTCGATCGTCTCGATTGCTCTGGTACCGACAGATGAGCTACAAAGAAGAATCAATTCGTCAGATATACGCTAACGTTCGCTAATGCGAATAAAAGAATAAAAAAGTAACTCAAAGCGTAAAAATGAAAAAATTACTAACAAAAAAAATGTACTCGACTCTAGCTAGTTAGGCACAACCGATTAATGTGTATTTTATCGTAAGCACGAAATATCTGTAATTTAGGACGAATTTTAATGATTAATTGTCGGGAAGATAAATAATCGGGTTTTTTCGAGTTCGAACCATTATTAATTATATTAATATCCGTAAATTGAGATCTAGGAATAAGGCAATTTTATAAATGTTCAAATTTATTAATGTTCATCGTTTATCCTATCGAATTAGCCTATTCAAAAGCAAAGTGTTCGCACTACACATTCTTGTTAAGATACTTACCAAAGTCGAATACCGTGAGAGTTATACATACGTAAGCAAGACAGAGTGTACACAAATGAGTACAATACAATAAAATCGAAGAATGATAGACTAATGATAATAAGATAATAAGCTAGTAATCCAATCGCGTGACAGATCTCTTTTACACAGATTTGTGTCAATCACGATCAAGCAAATTTTTTTTTAAGTGCACACAATAGATATCAAACACACAATCATGAAAAATGTCTTAATGGTATATCGCTACAAACATGACACAATTAATTTAATTTATAAAAGAGAATGGTGAAGAGACAGTATTGAAATCTTACCAGATCCAGGATCGCGAGCTCTATCGGCGGATATGGATCTCGAATGAGCATCTTCGTGATTGATCTCTCCTTCAGGACCCACTGATCTACTTCTCGTCTTGGATCGACTCAATCGCTTCTTTATAGTACCGAAAAAATCGCGTCGTTTTCTTCGTGTTCTTCCTCTCTCTATGTAAAATAAATGTTGTTTATTATACATTTCACAAATGATTACAAGAATACTACGAATATAGAAAATACAATATTATTAGTAAAGATGAAATCATTTTAATACCTAAATTATAATTTTAGTATAATTTTCGTGGATTGGGAATTTAATCGCTAAAAAAGTCTTACCTTCTGAATTGGAGGAATTGGGCGTGCTTTCTGGTCCCGAGATAGCATTGATGTCTTTCGTTCCGTGCTGCAAAGAGATCGTATTGAAATATTATACAAAGTGTAAAATTAATTTCTTGTTGCCAACGTGACGAGAACAATATTACAAATTCATTTACCTCCGGGGATATCTCTTGCCAATTTCCATTCTCCGTCAGAGCGACCTGTTACACATTAGTAAATACACAGCACTCAACCACGGTTAATACTTTCTTGAAACAGAAAAAAGATACTTGATGTTAAAATAAATTGAAATGCAACTTTGAATAACGACACTTTGAATGACGAACGCTTCAAATTCGCTTCTCAATTTTTGCTTCAGCATACCAGATGTCTGTCTTAAGTTGCATCACGTTGAAAGAACTGTCCCTGAGGTTTATTTATTTTTTCACGCGTTACAGATGAAAAACGATTATTTCGATCACACAAAATGCAAACAATCAACATCAAATGTTTCTTACCTTCACAATCTGCCGCTCTGTTTGCTGCAAGAGAAATCAAATAAAAATCATGCTTTAGTAAAAATCACATCAATAATCGCAAAGATTATATTTGTCATTTTTATACACACCCACACACACAATATTTTATCGGGAATTTTTTTGACTGTTAGAAATTTAGAAACTAAACTTCTACTCGTTTTCATATAATTCGAATGACTTTTTAACTCCTGACTTTTTTGGTTATTCGCAATTTCATTTCACGCAAATGTTACGTTCATATTCATGCAATAAAAAGTGCTTTCAATTACTTCTCAGGCTTACCCTTTGCTGACTGTGTACAATCAAGGTCCCCTTGTTACCATTCGTTTGCCCGCTTTTGTATGGTGAATCTACAACGTTGCCATTTGTCAAGTACTCTGCAAAAAATCATTTTCCTAATAAAATTTCGTAAAAACGTAATGTTAATAAATCTACGACTCTCTCTTTCTCTAACTATCCCTATAAAAGCGTTCATCACTTTATATACCAAAACTTCCACATTATCTATTTACCTGACTTGTACAGAATGCTGCAGATTCCTCTCTCCGTATTGTATAATATTTATATAAATTCATTTAACAGTTTCTCAATTTTATGAACTTTTCTCTCTCAATAAAAATTAGATATTATTAGTCATGGAAATGTAAGCGACTTAAAACATGGGAAATAATAGGAACAACAAAACAATGTATATGAAATTTTTTGGACATTATATCTGTATATTTAATCAATTTGTGTAAATAAATAATTTTTTGGATGTTTGCGCTTGGTTGCATTCGAGTGATGCTTTATCCATGATATTATGAACGAGGAATCTAATTGTTTCCATGCCAACTATGTTCAGAGCGAATCGGAGGAACGATTTCGACGTGCGATGAACGATGCATAATTTAAACCATAATTTAAATGCGTTACATTCTAGGGGGTTCAAACCGGTTCTAGTCACGAGAAACATAAGGTTGCCTTCATACGAGGGCAGGTCAAGAAGTCACTAGTGTACTAATGAAAGAAAAATCAATCGGATGTACACACACATCAACGCCTGATAAGTAATCGGTAATTACCCCCTTCCGACTGTGCGGCAGAGTCGTACAAGATAAGTGTACTGTTACCGTTGTTGTAGTTCAGACTATTGCTGCTGATGACATTAGTTTGGCTGTAGGAACGCGTCGGCGAGACTGGCTTTATCGTCTCCTTGACTTTATAAGGCTTGGTCCCAATTTGCGGTACCTCCGCACCCTCGATGAACAGAAACTAAAACGAATGAACAACACGAAAGGACAAATCAGTGCTAGGCAATCAACTGTTAGAAGCATAATGTCTTTAAAGATTCTTTCTATTTCTTCTCTCGAAAGAAATATTTTATTGTGAGATTTTTATACTGGGTTTGATATCAACTACAACAAAAATTAATAAGAATGATTACCTCCACCGTGAGGGTGCCTGTAATGTCATCTTCCTCGTATGGCCGTGCCTGAAGAGGTATAATCTGCCGCTGGCTCGGATTCGCGAGAAGTTCTTCGACGCCTACGATTCCTAGCCCCAAGAATCTTTGACTTTTGTTGACATAATCGAACACCTCTAATAATACCTCGCTCGTGTTGTGGCTTATGTCGCTGCAAATATATATACATACATTTAAGTTTAATCACTTGTAAAATGTTGGCATCTCTTCCGTAAAAATAAAACATGGTAAGTAATTAAATAACAAAGTATGAAATAGAATAGTAATAATGGTAATAATAATAAAGCGATATAGTTGTATGCAGTAATAAATTTTCTATGGACAATTACAATAGAAACGCCTCATCCCATAGTGGATTTTTGGTGTCTTTCTTTATAGAGGTCTGATTCTTTTGCGGCGGTTCATCCAACTCCACGACGCAGTAAGGCTCCACGGCTCCTCGTTGACCACCGAGGTCGATAGCCCTCACAACCTTTACGAGCAAACGCCTTTCGCCAGGCACGTATTGCATCGGTGCAGGCGAGGGTGCGGTATGTCCTTGAAGACGTTGATGCGGTGGCTGATGTATCATTGAATTCGTGGCGTTCTGCGAGTCACAATGGGCATGTGATGATAATAGCGCGTGATAATTTACAAGCAAAACGTTTACTTTCAACAAGAGCCCTATTTTATTTTCAAGAAAAGTAAATTATATATATCTTTAAAATTCTAACGATAAGTAAAAATCGTAGTACAAATCTTATTGAAGAATGTGAGAATTTTACGTTTACAAATAAATAAATGAATAAATTTTTAATAAGATATTAGGTTTTTAATCTCATTAATAATGTCAAGCGCTTTGATAACTTACTACACCGTCGTAATGTGTGGGATATGAGAAGCCTGGTTGAGGAGGCGGCTCTCTCCATAATCGAGGACACGTGGGATATTGAGAAAGATTGAGGTGAACGTTGGTGCCTCGCAAAGCACCCACCACAATTTCCGTTACCACTTCTTGCAACTGGCTTTCGTCCAAGTCTTTCTTTATTGTGCCCACCGCAGCCAGAGAGATCTTTACCTGTGATACGAGGAATAATAAATTAATTAACATTGTTTCGTTAAATGCGCTCCGATTTCTCTATCAGCTAATTCCTACCCCGCAACTGTTTGTATTATTTTTCAACAAAGAGAATGTAAAAAAATTCACGTCAAAAATATTTGTCATTCTTCTTCTATGTCTATTCTACATATATACAAGACGGCGAAGACTATATGAACACGATGTATTGTCGCGAAACGAGCGACAAATAGCTGTGATCGCACAATGACGGGATGGAAGTTTCCGCGTGTTGCATCACAGGAAATCCGTCGATAGCAATGTTGCACACACCTCTGGCCAGCCGTCGCATTTCAGATCGACCAGCAACTTCTCGGTGATGCAGACGACGTTGAGACGAGCGCGAAAGCGATTGACATTGACCCGATAGTGATTAATCTCTACCTTATCCCCCCGTTGCCGAAATGCTTTCAGCTGCAAAGCTGGAGTAGCCTCGCAGTCGCATGTGATAGTCTAAAGATGCGAGAGAAAATTATTTCTTAAAGTAATTAATCGCATATCTAAATTCGCATTTAAATATTAAATTATTAGCTATTTAATAATTGATTTAGAACGCTTCAGAAAATAAAAATGGTTATATACTATTTAACTAAGATTCTTTATGTTATGGCTTTTGACGCATTAATAAAAAACGTTGATTTCCAGTCCTTTTCAGTTTGAAAGAGAGCGTTTCTAAAGAGAGATTGATAAAACAGAGAGAGAGAGAGAGAGAGAGAGAGAAAGTTGCTATTTTGACAAAATTCCAAGTGTGAAAGACTACAGTAAGAGCAGGAACAGGATGTCTACATACCACATCATCCTTCGAATCGCATTCGCAGAAGATATTTGACAAGGTTGGCGGATAAGTTTCTGGAAGTACGCGAACGAATTCGACGCCAACTCCGTGCTGAAACATATAAATGTCTAATTGCGACCATACATACCGGCCGACGAAGTACGTATATACATACTTGGAAACATCTGCGTCACACTTTTTTATACGTGTGATAATTATCTGGTTGCTGTCTTTTTTTATTATCTGGCACGCAATCGTGCGACGTACGATAGGTATTACTTGTTTGCATATTCATATTCATGCGGAGTAAGAGCTAGGAATAATCTGTCGTATCGTTTATACGTAACGATATACTGTTTATTTCGGAGCAAACCAAAAATCTTTTAGATATGTAGCTTAGACGTACACATATATATACCTACATGATAGTAATCAATTATTACATGTTAAATTTAATTATTGTATGTCACATTAAATTGTATATTTCTTTCGTTGACTCTAGGATAAGAGATTTCTCCAGGGAGATTAATTTAATTTTTACCAATTATCTGTTCTTCTTAAATTATAATTTATTTAACGAAATCTATCGTGATACTCATTTAAAAAATTCCAAGTTACGTCGCAAGTTTGTCGTTACATACGACGAACGTTAATTAAGCCAAGCGAGGATTGGCTTTGACGCTCGAAGAAATTAAAGTTATTCCAGTGAAGTGATGCCATCGGCGACACGTGGCAAGGACAGCGCCGAACCGTAACGCCTTTTTATATACTAGTGACCTTTGATGTAATGTACCTTGACCCATGTAAATAATCACGACACGATTTGGTGTCGTGTCTCCGCAAAAAAAAGAAGACGAATCACGCGAATCTATTCTAACGCAAGATATTAATTACGATATGTCGTAATTTATAGTTGCCAAGACAATTGTCATAGCATATAGAATTTTTAATCACTTTTCGTTTGTTTATGAATTTAATTTGTTAGCCTATTTATTGATAGTAAAAGTAATGTGCTAATGTCGGAAAAAGGATTGATTTAAATTGAGACAAAGATAAGAAAAGATTATAATGTCTAATCATAATTATTCACAAAGCGAATATATGGTGCGATGATTTGACGCGAATAAAGTAATCGAACGGGCCTAACAATTTTTCATCGGATAAATCATGGAATAGTAGGAAAATCGAGAAGGGGGCCCGTAATTTCAAGCACGCGGATCGTTTGATAAAACTACAGCTTATATGGAAATCTGTGGATAAAACACGTTATAGACGGGATAACCGAGCGTAATCGCGACCTATTATTAAATACAATTTTGCTACCATGTGCTTATAATTGGGAGCAGAGAGTAAAAAAAGATGTCGGTCCACCTTGCTGTAGAATACATACGTATCTAATGTAAGAAGATGTATGAGCGGTGCTCCGCTCGAATATTCGACCTACTCGAGAGCATCGCATACGCATTACGCACGCAGACACGCGGAGCGTGTCCCCTTCTCTTTTCACCCACGCCTCGTATCTCATTGTCAGAGGAGCTGGTCGTCTCGCCTTATCGAGCGTGAAAGCGAATCGTTTCATACGAATTTCAACATGAAATGTGTTTTATGAAAAACATATCTCATAGAATTAGAAACGAGCGTATACATTGGTCGTATAATTATTAATTATAAAAATTAATTTTGAGAAATCAGCTCTCTCTCTCCTTGAAATTCGCTAGTATCGGAATGGAAAACTAGCCGAAATCAAAAATGTTGGCCACACATTTGATAGCCATTGGCTATGGCTAATGGATATGAGGTGAAATATGAGCTTGAAAAGGTGACTCGTCCTCTCACCTCGTCGGTGGAGCCAGCGGTGAAATGATTGAGGGAAAGCACCCAAGTGGCCAAGAGTTCGTTGAGGATGACGAGGTCGTGATGAAGCCAGACGATGAGTTCGTTGACCCAGCGCACGGCCTCGACGTCCGCGCCAGTCGCGGTTGGAAGATGCAGCGCCCTGGAACTTCGGGACGGGCTGATGAGAGCACCGGAGGTCTTCCGGATCAGGCGCTTCCTGATCGGCGGCGTGGGCGGCACGTAGCCTCCCGGCGACGGTGATCTCGCACCTGCTACCGCACCGGTACTAGCACTACTACCACCGCTACCACCGGCAGCACTAACGGTACCGCCGCTACCGCCGACGCTAACGGTACCACTGCCACCTGCACCACCGGTACCAGCCCTCGTGAGCGATGACGAGGACGTGGACGACGGTGACACCGATTTCGACTTGTCCAACAGTTTTCCAACGATGGCACCAGCGCCGGTACTCGCCGTCACGGCACTCTCGTCGTGACGGGCATAGCCATCCTTGCCGAGCTGCGACGACGATGACGATGACGATGAGGCAACGGAGGAGACGGCGGCAGCGGCGGTGAGCTCGTTCAGCACAAAACGATTGTACACGTATTTGCCGACGCACAACACCACCAGACCGAACAACATCCAGCCAAATATCAGCATCGACAGCGTATCCATGGTCGTTTCACCAGTCGAGTCGAAACTGCATATCAGATCGTCCACCCGCTCGGCCAAGTCGGCCATATTGCCCCATCGTTCTGCCAACCAAGTCCAATTGGATTCCAAAAACATTCTTTTCTATTTTCACCCGCGAGCAACCGCGGCCCCACCACCGCTCTATACTTGGCTATTAATACGCCGTACATATACCCTGGGCTCCCCCGGCCACGCTACACGGCACTGCTAACCGTGATGTTGCTCCACGTCGTCGTCGTCGTCGTCGTCGTCGTCGTCGTCCTCGTCTACTCGCGCGTCCGCTTCCGCTTTGGGGATCTGCAACCTCCCGTCCAACCAGACCTGGCCATCGGTTTCGTTTCGAGGTCACGCGCTTTCCGCGTCACCTCTTTCCTCTTTGGCAGACCCAGCCACTTACAAGCGCAGGGGTTGTCGGCCTTTGAGTTGGATCTGTGACCTCCAATTACCTGATTGAAAACAAGGTTCAGAGCTTTCGTTCGGACTTGAAAGCTGCACACTTTTTTCAAGATCTCTCACCAGCGAGTTTAGTATAACGATCTCTTTGAGTTCAATACTACGACCACCAATAGAGTCGTAGTACTTTCTAGGTGTTATATATCTGTCAATGCAAAGTAATCCGAGAGATCAGAAGCGCATCGATGATTACGCACGATATGCTCTTTGAGATATCTTTGAGAAGGTTTCAAGTTGAATCTTTGTTACACTTGAGATTAATTAAAATAATACGTTGATATAAGAGTGTCGGACATCTTCCTTTTCTCTTGTTCTTTATCGAGATGAAATTAAGCTGCAAAAAAGAGACATTCGGTAGATTAAATCTCCAGCGGTAGGATACTCGGATAGTGAGTGGGCTGTAAAATAAGAAAAACTCTCGATATTCGACATCGGCTGATAAAATGTCTGTGGATAATGTCACGCAAGTTGACACGTATCGCAATCGGCGTATTCGTACAAGCTTCATCTATTGGAGACGCGCGAGGCTTTGCTTCTGACGATGAGTTCGAGTTTGTTTTCTCACGCATTGAAGATTATTCCCAATTACCCATATTTTAATTCTCTATCAAATTTCTTTTATATATGTATATGTGTTTGTCTATACCTTATATTAACATCTAATTCTATGAGAATATTTTAATTCTTTAATGAAAAAGGTATATATCATTTTGTCTGGTCTTTAGAAACATAAAGACCAGATATGCTTGATGCTCCAATAAGAAATTCAAAGAATAAAAGTCTCGTTACAATTACGTTACAGTTATATTACGTATATTGCACCGCGTTACTCTTGACAAATATTTTTAGCCGGCTATCGTTGTATCGTTGGTGGTTAAGCGATAACAGGTAACGACGACGAGCGGACGCAACAGCGAGAATTGTTCGCCAGCAACCTTGGCAACCGATGTCTTATCACTTGACTGTCACAATTTGGATGAACAGAAAAATATGATCGATCATACGGAGAAGAGGAATCCTCGCTGTTGCTCGTCACTAGCGAGAGATTCAAATTCAATCTGGAGTTGTCGATCAGTGGTCGAGATCAATGAGACGGGTCAGCCATGAAGGGGCCAATGAAAGTTCAATTAGAACCGTCGAGAACGAACGAGTAAAAAAACAGAATAATGAAAATCTTGATTGAAATAATATTCTCTTCCCACACAACGAAACTGTCTTTATTGACTAAATCATTCCGCGTATTGATGTGTAAAAAAGAAAATAAGGATAAAAAATAAGACCTAAAATATAAAACGAAAGAAGAAAATATTTATCTTCAAATGTAAGACACGTGTGAAAATCTAAATTATTTCAGATTCATTAGATTATAAGACTAAAGTTGCTTAATTTGAACATGAATATTGAAAGTAATCGACTCTTTTTAGTCTCTCCATCTCTATATTTCTTTTAATGCCCACTGTTAGTGTTTTACGCACAGTGCTGTTCGGTCAAAAAGATTATTCTTTCTCAATTATTCTGTCAAACGACGTGATCGCGATACATTCACCGTTCGATAAACCGTTCGATCTTGAAAGCGATACCGCGAAACCCGGTGAATGTCTTGCTCCAAGTGTCGTTACACTTTCACTTGACCGTTTATAGCACGTGGAAAGCGTGCGCGTTCGATTTCTATATCGCGGTCATGGCGTAGTCGAGTTTCGGCATTCGCTCCTCCACCTCCTTACCTATCACTTTGAATCCATCAGCTTAGTGATATCAACTTTACACTACTATATATCTTATTCTTATATCTCGATATAAGAATAAAGAATCCTATCGACAGATTTGTCGCCCGCCGCGCCGCGCGAGGAATGATCGACAAAGATATCTCGTTCTCGATCAGAAAATGTCAATGCTCCGAAAAGCGATGTAGACTCGGCACTTTTCATACATAAAAAATGCGGATAAACGCGTTGACTCGAAACAATTTTTCGCCGGTAATAAGCAAAATTAGAAATTAATATAAATAAAATAAAAACTGTATCATAGTGAATTTTATAAGAAATAAAAATTGCTGCGTCATACGTCACGTTCGTTTGCTTTTCAAAAAATCGTGGAAAAAATGAATCAATAGCAATTTATTTTCCAATTCTAATGAATGAAATACTCAGCTTTCCGAAATTGAATATTACTAATTGGTTATCGTGGAAAGAAAACTAGTTTTGGTAAATCGGGGTTTTCGAGAAGAAGTTTATTGATTTAATCGTGACCTGATTACGCGACGATTGATCTCGATCTCCAGAACGAGTCTAGAGATTTGTGGAGAAAAGCGATTTTCTGCAGGCTTATTCATTTCGAGCAATTTCATTGGTAACCGTTTCCAAGTCGGTGTGAGTCTTGGGTATATGCGTACACTCATACACGCACATTTCCACGATCACGAACAGCTCCAAATATGATACTGGGTATTGATTAATCTGGGCAAGACGACTTTCGTTACGCGAACAAAGGGAGATTTCTTCAACGTGTACGTGTCTGTTAATTATCGCCGGTTGCTTTAGAAGATTGTGCAGGAACAATGGGACTTGCTTTCGTGGAAAGATTCGCGTCAAGCAGCATCGCTCCGAAATGTAGCTGTCGAAATCATTTGAAACGTAATGTCCGAGTAATAGAGTTTCATCTTTCACGAGGGAAACAACGAAGAATATATATATATATATATATAATAATGAATGCGATTTCGGGAAAAGGACGGATTTTCCTGGACGCTGAAAATTGGAATGCGTTTGAACCGGCATATAGCTGCAGTACCTCGGCGCATTGCGTCTCTTTGAATGCATCCGCGATCCGGATGCAACTGCAGTGTCTAAATAAATTAGATCTTCGAACAACAGGCATAATTTAGAAAAACGAAAGAGAGCTTATAATGCACAACAATTATTTTAATGTGATATCTCTCACCCTATGTAGTATTTTAATCAAATCTATCAGCATTAGATAATTTGAAGAATCACCCTCAATCTCGAATCCAACGTAGATCAATAATCGCGTAATTAATGAACAATCAATTACACGTCGATCGCACAGATTCGCGGCACACTCGAACGCGGCGTGTCTCATTCACATCCGACGGTTGGTTTCACTCCAGAACATGATAAGGACAACAATGACGAGAGTGACGAGAGTGACGACAACGATGACGCCTACCGCCTCGCGGAAAATGGACGCTCCGCGCTTCGCTCGACGCCGGCGTCGCGTCGCGTCGCGTCTCGCGTCGCGTCGCAGCGGTCCGCGACAGTCTGACTCTGACTTTCGATTAATCGGCCGATCCCGTCCCCATCGCCACTCGCTCGGACTTCGGAGTCGGAGGGGCAACCCCCGCCAGAATCCTACCTTGGCTCTCGAGCACCCCTTCGACCCCGTCTCACTGAGCCACTCACTGCCACCTCTCGCTTAGACTCCAGTATGATCGGGAAGATTATCTTGGAGAGGATATGCCCCAAATATATTCTCTACATTTTGAAATATAGAGTGTTTGGATTGTTGAAACCGTTATTTTTTAAGCCGCAATTTTTAAGCATTTCTTAACTATAATCACTTATTGGATTTTGAGCTTTAAATACAAACTGAGAACATTCTCGTTCTAATCGTAGGTTGAAACTTTATCTCATGTAAGTATTCAGAAATATAAACGTTGATACAAACTACGTGCACCGCTCATGGGGTGAGTTTGTATAGGATAATTCAAAATTACGCGTTACACCGCCGCGCCGCGGTGACAAGAGAGACGATTGTTATTACAGGAAGAAACAATCGATTACGCTACTTGCGCAATATAATAATTTCTTCCAATACATAAACAAATGAAACACATATATATCTCATTGTCAGTATTGGAAATCTGAACCGATCAATCGCTAATGCAATCTTTCTTAATTCCGACGGTGCTCATCTACATCTTTAGTCTGAAAAACTCAAAGTGTCGCCAAGTTTCTGATTCGCCCTATATATGCGGCGCGGCGCGGCGCGGCGCGGCGCATATATAGTTGTACCTAACCGGGTCGGGTGTACCTAACCGCGGTCCCCAACCCAATCCTCATATCGATCCGCTATCCGCTGCGCAGCACCATGGCATCTCACCCGTCGCGGTCGACCGCTCGCGTCTCGCGATGAATCGTCCGCTACTTTGATACGCTACGTAGAATAAGATCCATTTCTTTAAGCCACTTTGCGCTTAAAACAAAATAGATGTATCGGTATATATAGGTACTCGATCGGTGGCAAACGGAGGAATGAGAATAGTTTTTGCAAAAAGATGTATGTAGAGAGTATAGAGACGAAAGAAATAGTTCTACTCTATATAGTAGCACACGTGCAATCCTAGACATTATATATTACTGCATCCTATATATAAACATATTTTCAATGATAATGCAAAATTGAACAATCTTTGGGCCATTGTGTTTCACAATTATATCCACGATTATATCCAGCTCACAATCAGGGAGAGCTTATGGTAATTTCTCTTTATAAAGATATGGATATTATTGTCGCCACAACAACCTTTAGAAAAATTATAGATGAAATGATATCCAAAATAAATGATAGGACCTTCTGTGGAAACCGACAAGAATCTCAAACAAATTTTCAAGCTCAAGGTATGGTAATCCGGATGTGTTTGGAAAAGTTATCTTCTTCATTGAAATTTTTTGGGGATATGAAACATTATCTTCGTTGCTTATTAAATTTTATTTAATTTTTTCTTTGTTTGTACATTTAGATCTTGCAGAGATGGTTGAATAATCTGATTGTAAGTCACGCGCGATCTTTAGATATTGACTGTCACATATGCCATGTCATAAATTATGATAAGTTGTGCCAATGTAAATAATGGTGTAATCAAAAAAAGAGATATGTACGTGTGTGTCGAAGATTGAGTCAGTACGTGCCGATGACGCAATGAAGGATTCATCATCGTCGTAAATAGTTGCGATACCAGAATCATATCGTATGCAAAATATTCAACTTGCTTAGATCTGGTAACCTCGGATGATACAAACGAGACCGAATAATCGTCATCATCGTTGAAAATTGATTGTTGAATGAAACTGGCAAAAGTACGTACTGTTGCCAGGGCAATTTAATCGAACTGACAACTGATGTGCATTATCTCGCAACATGCCGTAAGCTTTCGTACGATTTCAGATTTTAATAAAATTGAAACTCGTCCTATATACCCTATATAACGCTATCTTATCTATTCTCTCGTTAGATTATTACATTGTATTATTAATTTATGTTACGTCGAATCGTTAACGTTACGTTACGACGCTTGAAATTCTTAATCGGGATTTGATATTATATACGAGTATTCGATTTTCTTCATATGAAAAACAATGTAGCGATTGCCTTCGCTTCAGCTGTAGATAGCGCATAAACGCGATGACGCCCATCTAAAAATAGCTGCGAGAAATATTTCATTCGCGCGATACACGTGCGTAAAAACACGCAAACTCGAAATCTACATAAATCTCCTTATTTTTAATCAAGAGGTTCTCCTTCGTTATTCCACTGCAGTCATAATTATCAGAAAAGCAGCTGGCAACGAATAAACATATATCATCGCTAAACGTCGTTCTTTAAGCTTCACCAAGATATAGTTGCCGAATAAAACGGTATTGTGAGCAAACGACGCGTGTCAATATAAAATTTAATATAATAATATTACATAAGAAGAAAGAGAAAGAAGGCTTATACAGCGTATACTCTTTTTATTGTTTTGTCATTCATTTACATACAAATATTTTCAAGATACGTCTTACGAAACGAAGTAGTAGCCATATTCGGTGCTCGCTGTAGTTGGCGCTTTCGCTACAATTAAAAGAACGTATCTTTCGATACAAAGTAGTTTTGTCGCTCTTTTTATCTCATTCACTTAAAATATTACATTAACTTCGCGGCGTCCTTGAGCTCGTCTCGTCCACTTTGAGAAAAGTAAACCGTTCGTAACTCCTTCGGTGCTTACGCGTCATTACAGCTCATGATTTAGCTCTTGCGTTTGTGCGAAAAATGAATTATTCGCAAGAAGGGACAGGGAAAGAAAAAAAAGTACAGAAACGTTTAGATTTTATCTCGAACAAATGACAAAAGTGTGCGTCATGAAATTGAAAGGATACTGTCGCCAGATTCCTCAGCACCGAATTAAATCGATGTGGTCCCCGTGTAGATGATCAACAACGGTTAGCAAGTACAAATCGTACTCGTACTATTCTTCCGGCCTCATGTTGAAAGAATAGACAGAAAAAAGTGTTGGTGAAAAAGGCGCTGATTATACAATGATGGGGGCGGGGGGATGAGCTGCTCTCTCAGCTGTAAGCTCCGAATCCTAACGCACGCTGCGAGGAATCTATGAGAGAAATCTCGAGGGTTTGGCAGTCGATGGCTGTTGACGGACGCTGTTTGATTCACACGCGATCATTCAGCACAACATATCACAATTCGAGGTAAAGTTCGGCATGCCAACAACGGCGACTTATGATTCGCATAATGTATCCTCGCACACGCGCTTCTTTCGGCAGCGATAATTTCATCGAGTTCAATGTTCGATACTGCAAAAATGTATCTTTACGTCATACAGATCGTTCTTTCCATGCCAAGAGTAAACGCGGAGACCGTTTTCGCGTATCTCTATCATCGAAATCCAAACTTATAAATCGATATATATATATACGCACACACATACATATATATCGATTTCAAACAATTCCCTTCTCTCTTACGCAAAAGCTAGATAGTTTCGACAATTCGCGCGCCTCGTGATTACGCTTTGCGCATTCGGGTAATTATCGGCGGGTAATTATTTTATTTTACATGACAAAAGTCACTTTCGCTCGCTTTTCGTCGCTCGCGCGAATTTTATTGGAATACCGATGATCCAGAAATTTTATCTGAGTATGCATTTGAATATTTCCGTTAAACTAGAAAACCACATGTATCGCGTGCAAGTCGCTCGTCCCAATTCATGGTCTCTAATGTTACTTAATGAATGCGCGATTCTTTCACATATCGCTTATGTCAAAGGCAGGACGAAGCGACGTTTAAAAGTGAAGGATACCGTGGAAGATAGAATTCTTCGCGGTATCGTGATGCTTACGGCACAGCTTATTAATTAATGTTTACACATGTTAATTCGCAGTCATTCCGTACGCACGTTTCTAAGCACAGCTTAAACACCAACATTTTCACTCACACGAGTGAAGCCGGCGACAATTGTTAATAAATGGATGTTGCATGAATATATACGATGGAAAATACGCGCAAATTTTCTAAAAATTACATCGTCATGCACTTATTTTTATTACATTAGACAACTGCTTATATTAACGAAATTAATTCTCTTTGCACGTTAATCCTCAAAAGTGTTCGAGATTGTGTGATTCTAGTCATCGACTTTATATAATTTGTATATTTACCGCTTGAAAAATAATAAATAATAATTCTTAGAAGAAACAGCGCGAAATGTAAAACACTCCGTATTTTTGCGACGAAAACAAAAATATATATATACAGAATTTTATACAGAATTGCTTGTTGACAATTTGAAAGAAATAGATGAAACGACGCGCGAATTAAATCATCAAAGATCTTCGTCGCTGGTTTCACTCGTCTTAAACGTGTCGAATTTAGAGTCGTTTATGCATTCGATCGTTGACATTTTAACTTCGCAATACACAGTGCTTATTAATGGCCTTGGTCAACCCTTTTTTTTATCACCGTCCTCCTCGTTATTATCCAAGCCTTCTCGGCTCGCTCTCCTTAAATAACTTTTTTAATCTTAACAAAAAAAAACACTCTTAATACTCGCGTTAAGATTATGATATGAAAATTATAGTGTTCCACTATACGCATATACTTAATATACTGTACCTACGTGCGAAAAAAAGTATGCGCGCCTAATATGCATATCGCACAAACTTCGATAATGCGTAGTCGCAAACATCGTGTAGACTCTAATGACGCGATAAAAATGCGTTATATTAACGAGAACGGCAGACAGCCGCGTAAAAGGAAGAAAAGAAGCAAATGTCATCAATGCGCGGTTATGCGTGTATCGTTAATATACACGATGCTTCACGACGACTGTGCTCAATTTTAATTTAACAACAGATTCTACGAGCAATTTGGGGCAGATCTTTCCTCAACTAAAACTATCGATATGCCAATATATTTCTCGGGTTACGAGCGAAAAGTACAGAACTTTTCTCGAATTAAACTTTAAAGAGAAACGTATAATAAATACAATATAAATATAATAATATATATATATATATATATATATATATATATATCTTTATTAAAAAATATTCTTCTACTTTATATATATATATATATATATATATATATATATTTTTATTAAAAAATATTCTTCTACTTTATATATATATATATATATATATATATATATATAATTTATTTTTACTTATAATACATAGTATATTTCTCTCTCTTTCTTTTCTTCTCTCCCTTTCTCTCTCTCTCTCTCTCTCTTTCGTCTTTCTCTTTAATTTCAAATTTAATTTATGTCAGCATAATTAACTCGAGATTTTTTAATTATTACGATATTTATCATTAAATATTTAAAATGATAAACGATGGGATTTGTTTTAATTGAGGAAAAATCGTCTCGAAATTGGGCAAATTCTGTCATTCGGTAGAGGGCGAATTACGTGAAACATCCTGTATATCAGGAGGGAAGAGAATAAAAGGACAGAGATGAAAAGCGTAGGACATAAGCAACGATAATAAGAGAACGAGCTCTGAAGTTGCGGCTAGAGGAACATTCGAAAAAGACCTAACCCTTCGTAGCAACATACATTTCACATTTTCTCCCTCTCTCACACATTGACAGCTCCATTTAAGAAAAAGAAAGAAAAGAGGAAGAATGAAAAAGAGAAAAAATGAATAAAATAAATACACATCATAATGGAAGATCCACACCAGATGAATTTATATGTACAAAGGTGGTGGAGTATAAAATATGTAGTAAAACGGGGCGGAAAGGAATGCCTCGAGAAATAAAGAAGAAGGAAGGAAAGAAGTGTATCCTATATAAAAAGATAATTGCGCGCACTCGTGCATTTGTAAATTGCATACGTGTCTTTCGATTATCGATCATAATATTCGATACATCCCATAGGGATGTACCGGCGATGCGCCGTGGAACGCAAATTATTATCTCGCAGGAGTACAGGAAGGAAATAAATGTTAAATACGTCACACGCGTATCGAACATATTAGGCAAAATTATAACCAATATTTAAGTGAAAAATAAAAAAGAGATAATCGATAAAAAATAAGTGATAAATTATGCAACATTTAGATGATTTAAAGATAAACTGTATCGACGCTTGTGCTGTCAAAATTTTATATCTTTCCGTGAGAAATTGTATCTCTCACTCCGATGATTCGACTAGAAATTGTCTTTCATCTAATTCTTTCGGAATGATTATCAAGAGTTCTTATGATTACGCTTATCATAAACTAGCGTGCCAATGTAATAAAACCGTACGTAATAAAGCACAGTAGAGCATTGCGTAATAAAAAACCGTGTAAAATTCAGCCTTCAAAGTTATGAGAATTGGTAGACGTCCACTAACGGAAAACTCGCGTACAAAATGGGTTTTACGAGATAAAAAATGGGTAGATATACATGCTTATTCCACATTACTCGTAGTCAACATTTTACCGGACATTAATCAAACACTTGTAGAAAATTGACCGATTGTTGTCAGATAAAAAGGCAATTTACATACATATAAAGCGATCTTTCGCACATAATACAGCTTTTTGGCTCAGTGATGAATGTCGGACTGTCACAAAAGATTTTTCTATCTAATAGTGAATATTGATTTGTATAAGAAACAAATATCTTTTATTAAATAATATTATGTATATCAAATTATATTCTTTTTAAATCTTTTAAATTACTAGTTAGATTGTTTTTTTATTGGCGTGATTTTCCACAGATGTTCGCCAATAGCCAGTAATATATCTTATGCAGATGTTTTGATAAAGTAGAAAATACGTTTCAGTATTAATATATTAATACAGTCGGTATTAATAATAATAACCATAATTCGCGATAATAATGAATGAATCAAGTGTAATTATTGCATATCGCATTCTAGCTGTTGAATTGATCGAATGGTGAAAGCCAGGATTCTTCGCGTAAAAATTTGGTCGCGATGACATTCATATGTATTGAGAGTGTAAAATAAAATAAATAGAGCCTCGAGAAAGATAATATAAAAAATAAATTACTTATCATATGGATGTTTAGCAATGTATTTGTGCACGCGAGCGAATCAAATTGTCTAAATAAAAGTGCTCGTTGAAAGCAAGCTGGATAGAAGTTGTTACTAATCATAGGAAAAGCTATGAAACTACAATTATAAATGCCGAGTTTCAAGAAAATTTTCAATCAACCGGAAACTATCTTTAATTGTGCAACAGTATTTTCAATATAGGAAATTACGACAATAATTTTCTTGGAGAACAACTCGTCGTATTAAACATGCGAAAAACGTGAATCGCAATTTAGATATTCGACATCCAAAAATGGATAAACACGGAGATTTCTTAACTATATATCGTTTAAGCGCAATGTTCTCGAGAACTTCATAATCAACGATCGTGGCATCCGTCTATCGTCGTTATTGCTATTTACAACGTTCAACATGTCTAAGAGATTAGCGCAATATCGGAGAACGAGGTGTGTTTCTTGGAATGTATTCGCCTGTTATATTTTCAAAGATTAATTCGCGTCACGACAGAAATCGACAATGCAATGTTTTGCATAAATTAAGATGGCAGCGTATAACATCGCGTCGATAAAGTAAAAGCAAAAGCAAAAATGCGAAGAAAATACATGCCACGTCATTGACGAAAGAATTCTACATAGAATGTTCTACAATGAGATCGTTTTTATGTAAAAGAATGTTTTGACATACAAGAAAAACCCTGCCTGACCATATGCAATAAAAAACATACGATGCGTAACTTGAACGTTGAAATAATTGAGTTTCTTCTTGGAAATTAAATAATTCTCACGCTGAAACTCATAGAGTTGGATCATTTCATTGGGTCGATTAATATCAACCTTAATTATAAAATTTTTCATTTGACCAGCCTTGATTATAAACTTGTCGCGAGAGAGAAAAAGAGGGAGAGATGGAAGGGAGAGAAGAGAGAGAGAAATAAGGACATTATAATAGATGTTTATGTATAGAAATCGCGATATATCTCTCTCTCTCTCTCTCTCATTTATACTATAAATAGTACACCATTTTTTGGTCTTTATTGATATTCCTTTAAATTACGAAGCGATATAATAGTATTTCATTGTGCGTATATTTATTTTATATTCTCATTGAAGTATTTCTCTCGCTCAGAATCTGTAAGGGTTTCTCTTAATTCTTTATGCGTATAAACAAATCGATTTTCTCGGAAACTGAATGAAATAAAACTCAATTGATTCAACGTTTTGTTACGATTGTTATGTAGCAAATAACAAAAAGATTACGGCCACTTAAGACACTAAGATTAATTTACTTACATATAAATGTCCGATATACATGAATGTAACCATATTACATTCTCGCAGATACGTTGTAAAAACCTATATGTGGTTCTCGATGATACCGCTTTGATATCGAGCATTCTAGTCACATAACTCTCATGAACTTTTTTCTGTTTCGTCTCATTCCTTTCGGTTTTGAGAACTCGGTTTTGTATCTTTTATCTCTTCTTTATCATCTTCTTTATCTCTTATTCAGTTCTGTTCTTACGGCTGGAAATATAAAATATTTCTCATAAAACAAAAATTTTTGCATTTACGTCTTGTAAATCGCTAAAGATTTTGCATAGTTGCAGTAATACCATCGATTATTTCTTGCTTCATCTTCTGGAATTCTTTCCGTACTTCTTTAATTATCTCCACCTTGAAGGCCTCCATCTCTTGTGCAGTGAGCGAAGTTCCATCATTAACACCATTTACTTTAAGAAGAGTATCCTCCGAGGCCGAACCGAACCTCTTGCGTACCGATTTTGGCGATTCGGCGCCGTTGGAGAACTTATTATTCGACGTATTGTTCTTGTCCCAAGACTTCTTATCTGGCGAACTTTCCGGTTCCTGTAAAAAAAATCGTTCGATTAGCGCTTTTTCTCCCCCCCCCTCTCTCTTTCTCTCTCTCTCTCTCTCTCTCTCACCGATCTATCGATGCATTTGTCAATCTCCGAATGTCCAAGTTACACAATGGATGTTTACGTACCGATGGCTGTTCGGGTTGTTTTTTCTCGGCGGCAGCCCGTCTACGTGCTAGAGTCTTGGCCATTTCATCCATCATGGAAGCCATCCCACCGCCTCCACCTCTCCCTAAGGTGCCATAATTGCCTCCGCCGCCGCTTCCACTACTACTGGTACTCGAGCCGCTGTTCTCCACTGGTTGTGATTGTTGCTAGTGATGAAAAAGATTCGTTATTATCCTACTTGCGTATTTTTATTTTCATTTACATATAAAACATGTTAATTTAACATAACATCATATCTCGTTTCTGCAAACAAATAACAATTATATGGACAATTATATCGATTAGAAGATTATAACAATTATATCAATTAGAAGATTAAAATAAAAAAGAAAGGAAAATTACCTGTTTCTTCTTAAGACGTGCTTGAAGGGCAGCGGCTAATGAGTTGGTGTCAGGTGGAGGATCATTCGAGGAACTGATAGACGAGCCGGAACTGGCAGCAGCGGTAGAACTGTTAGCATTAGGTACAGGCGGCGGTGGCGGTGGAGGCGGTGCGGCGCATCCGACTAGCGGTATCATCGGAGGCGGCGGCGGACCACCACTAGCAATAGGAGCATAAGCGTTAGCGCTGACCGTGTGATGCCCACCGGTAGCGTACTGATTCACCGAATTTGACGGTGTCCCATATGGATTCGTAGTACCCGCTGTAGCGGCCGCTTGTACCTGACCGGTACCACCGTACTGTGCTTGCGCCTGAGATACGATATTGGTACCATACTGGGATTGACCGGGTTGCGCGACCGCATATTGGCTTGCCGGACCGGATGGTGGACCAGCGGCGTACTGATTTATCGAGCTATTACTTCCATACTGATTACCACCGCCGCTGCTGTATTGCGCGGCCTGACTGCCAACCGATTGGCTGTACTGGCCTGTATTAACCTGTCCGCTAGTAGTGTAATTACTCGTCTGACTGTTAGTACCGTAGAAGTTGTTTTGACTGCCGGACGGCGGAAATTGGTTCGGGCTCTGGCCCACGACGGAAGCCGCACCGCTTCCTGTACCGCTGCCACTGCCAGCAACAGTGGCACTCGCATACTGATTATTTGCAGGCGTGGCACCATACTGGTTTGCCTGATTAGTAACATAGATAGGCTGGCATTGGGACTGTTGATTCGCAAGGTTCGACTGGGACGACGGTGATTGTGCATACTGATTCATCATCATCGGTGGTACCGGCGCCGCGGACGAACTAAAATTCATCATCGTCGGCGGGCATGGTGGAGCGGGAGGTGCAATCGGTGGCTGGGGCGGCGGTACCGGGGGACCGACTCCCGGTCCAGCCGACATTTGCGGAGCGGCTGGAACCATACCGCCGACACCTTGCATAGTCTGTAATGCTGGTTGCTGTTGTTGAGGCGGTTGTGGAGCCGGCGGCGCCGACGAAGTTCGATGATGACCAGATTGTTGCTGTTGCTGCTGCTGCTGTTGCTGTTGCTGTGTAACAGGTGGGCAGCTCGGTGATATGGGATTGGGACTGCCAGTTGCTACAAAGAAAATTTGATCTCTGAATTTTATATGTATTTATATATATATATATATATATATATATATATATATATATATATATATATAATAGAATTTTGACATCTCTAGGATAGTGTTTTATAATTCAAATACATTTATACAATATCCGCACATACATCTGCGCCCATTGTAAAATTATATTTTATATATAATATTCGATATGTATATATACATGTATATGTACATATATATAACATTTATTGTGGTAATAAATACCTTGACTCTGCTGGGACATTCTGCGTTCCTGAATTATTGCCACGTCTTCTCTAGTCATGGTTCTACGCAAATGGAAATTCAAATTGGTTACAAAATGATTTTTCATCGATGCATAATGCATTGTTGATGCAAAGCATAGTAGGGCCAGCCAACTAATATAATGGACATAATAGATCACCATAATCCTATATATAGATTGCACTAAAAATTCACTTTAACTGACTTGACAAATATTTCCCAAAACTGATACAGAGAGAAAAAATTTATATTATATAAACGAGGTAAATTTAATTATGTCGCACGCTAACATGCTAAATAATATTGTGCTACAAAGATTATTTCCTATTTCGCTATAAATATATTTCAGCGATAATAGAACACTTTTACCCTACGTCATAAACTATTGTTAGGGCGTTTAAATATTGATATCAATTTATACGAACCCTAAGGAGCTAAAAACAATATTAATCCGTTATGTTTTCATCATATAGCGCAAGGTACTTTCCAAATAGAGCAAGCTAATATAGCTATGTATGCAACTTGTTATCTCTGGTAAGTTTATATATTTAGGCGATCCGACAACTGTTTTGATATCGAATTTATCGAATGTCCTGGATTTTGTAAAAAAACGTCCACGAAAAACCGGAGAAAAAAAATACCGAGTTTGGTCGCGCAATGTATTCGAGTTATTTTGAGAAGCGCAGGGTGCAACAGACGGAGCGAATTCTCCTGCTCCGTCTCTGTGATTTTATTTTCGACATCGCGTAAATATCTTTCCGCCGATCCTCGTTTTCACGGTACATAGCTGGAGTCTCGCGCGTAGATTCACCATACGAAAGAGAGAAGAAAAGAGAGGAGGAAGAAGTCGGTTGATTAAAATCGCTAAATCGCAACATCCTTTAGGAACTACACGAAAGGGAAAGGGAAAAGGAGAAGATGCAAGGAGACAACGTGGATAAAATGGTTACTCTAACATGATTAATGTCTGCAGTCTTTACTACAGGGGGAATCAGGAGTCCTAGATAGATCTGCATGATCTTCAACCCATATTAACCTAATGCTGTGTCATATGGTACAACACTGCTAAATCAATAACTTGTGGACATATTTTAGAAAAATCTTTATAAAAACATATTTCAGTACATTTGTAAATATTGCTTCTCGATAGATATTCATAGTTTTTTGTATCGCGTTATTTAATTACATATTGCAGAAAAGATAATTCGATTGCAGTTAATTAAATAATTCAGGTTATTACGGGTTAAAAGAACGGGAAGATCACCTCGTGTGTCCATCGCCCGGTGAGCCACGCGCACAGCCCATTTGAATAACGGTGCCAACAGCACCACTAACAGTCACGTGATGTTCGGGGGTTGTGGTAGCGGAGCCCACGGGCAGGGCCGTCTGGCCTCCTGTAGGCAGATGGCTCAGGGACAAGGAGATCCGCGCGTTACGACCTTGACTGCAACCAGTCAGGACAGATGTGTGACTTGCTTTAGGTGAACGATGGGGAAATTAAAATGGGCCTATGTTCGTAAAGTAGGTTGTCACCCTATAAACCTTTTACGCTTCTATATCATCCTATATAATGACTACGACATCATGTATATCAAAACTTCTGCCTTGTGATGTCTAGTGTCTCCACACTAATTTGTTATATTTAAAGAAAACGTTTCAACTAGAAAGAAGCAAGGTCGCCTGCATTTCGTTCAAAAACGAATAATGTGAATCGACTGGACGTTGTGTGTGCTGTATTATATCTCGTGACAGGAAATAATTGCAGTGACGAGGTAATAGTCGCTGTAAATCGTTTGAAAGCGAAAAAGAAATAAAAAGAAAAGGAACGAGACGTACCTGTATCCCATGTCCTCCTCATATTGAGCGGTTGCCTGGCTCTGCTGTGGCTGCTGCTGTTGTTGCTGCTGCTGCTGCTGCTGCTGTTGCTGTTGCTGCTGATAGGCGGTTTGCTGAGTAGTCGTGGTGGTTGTCGGAGCGAGACTTCTTGATATGTTGCTACCATTGCTCAGCACCTACGCAACATCGCCACAAGACGTGATGCTCAATTAAAAGCTAATTAACGATGATATATCCAATTATGACAACGCTTAGCAAAGTCGGCAATTGTAATTACCGTGAACTGAAATCAATATCCCACGGTAACAAACGAACATTGGTTTTTATCCCTAAGTTTCTTTTTTCGTTTCCGGTTAATGGTTAATCCGAGATAACCGAAATGAATGTTTGTCAGAAAATTTTGTCCCTCCCAATAAAAGTTATAGCAAGTTACAATCTTAAATCGTCGTGATAACTCGACGATACGTTAACGATGCTAAAACTACTCCAAAATGGATAGTTGAAAATCCGGGATAGTAAGCCAGGATTAATTTTAGTAAGATTGTAAGATGAAAGAAATGTGTGTTGTGAATTACATCGAGTGCCTGGAGCATTGCCCGAGCGAAGGCATCGGCGTCGTCCTTACTGGAGAAGTTGAGCCCGTAGACTTGCTTGTTATCCCGCCACTGGTGAAACGTGACCGTGGCCTGATTGTACTTGAGTCCCTTGAGGATCGCGCAGTTGATGACAATCTCGTGGTCCTGCAGCTTCCTGCCAACCACGCGAAACGTATTGTTCACCTGATGGTGATAGAGCTGAACCTTGGACAAACCGGACGAGCTGCCACTCGGTATCCATTTCTTGTTCACGTCGTCGTACACCATCACCGACGCGCGGGCGGATGATATGCTCACTTCGCTGTAAACGACAGAACAGTTGGTTTTTGCGTATTGATCAATTAATTCCTTCTGCGTTTCGGTCGTCCGTCATTATTCTCTCTCGCGTTCTTTTGTCCTCTTCATTATGTTATCTCGAGGGGGATAAAGAACAAGAATCATTCCATCGATGTTGAAAAGTCCCAAATTGTCAGTGATATTTTTCGATTAATTTAATTATTGATGCAAGAGTAAAACGAATTAAAGATTCGAATGTAAAGCAAAGAAAATATATTTGCACGAATCAAAGTAGTTGTTATCTAAAGGGCTAACGAAATAAACGAAGTAACCGGGCGAATGTTGCAGCCAGGCTGAACGGTGGGCGGTACGCGCCTCGCACCGTTGTCACTTTTTTCTTCTGCTCAAAAGTAAAATCGACGAAACGTAGATTATACAGTTTCTCCGAATACATTTATCTCGATATTTCCCACTTGTGATTTCTCTGCATTTCTGATAGTCGCGCGCGCATCGTGACCATTTTAACTTTAACGAACAATCGCTGCGAGTACATGAGACCGGATAACATGAGCGTATATAAAAAGGAATATCTCATAAATGTTGTTCAGACATGCTTTAGATTAGATTGTCGCGTCGTTCATAAAGAAAGAAAGAAGTCTCTGGAGAAGAATATCGCGAGGAGCGAGGAGCGAGGAGCGAGAAGGCGAAGGACGAAGGAGAAAATTGACGTGCGTTGTGTACCACGAACGGCTATCCTGTTGCCAAGAAGATCGTTGCTGGCGATAGCTCGAACGCTGTTGCACATTCACACGCTGCTGCGACGCGGGATCTTCTTGCAGCGTTACGGAAGGACGCATCCTGGCGAACGTGTCTCGACACTGGGCCTGATTCTCACAATCGGACGAGTGAGCCTCGTAGGACCATCTCGCCCTGCCGATTTTGGAGAAGGAATTTTCGCGGGAGTCCCACATGATCGCGCAAAGAGCTCCCTCTCGCTAGGCGATCATCTTTGTCGCACCGATCGCTATTATCGCAGGGATCGCGTACAACCGATCGGAAACGGAGCAAGCACCACGCACAGCTTGCGCATGGCGTGGCGTAATTAAATGTCTGCGATTCGATCCGCGATTCGGTCGCGGCCGCGGCCGCGGAAGAGCTCGCGCGCTGTCGCTTTCACTGGGCTGAGAGCCGAGAGGCAGCCTAAACAGTGCACTCCCTCCGTTGGCAAAACGGGAACAGGACGAGGTAGGATGTGGCGAGATATCGCCACTTCCTCGACTATCCTGCTGCTGCTGCTACTACGTGTATATGCACGGTCGAGCAAAGTGATAACACGCGATGCCCGGTCGGCCGCAACGTCCGTCGCGATCCGCGATCCGCGTTTCGAGGACGCTTGCGTTGCACGATGGATAGATAACGCAGACGGACAGAGAAAACGCTATCGATCATTTTCTCGATATTTTCGCGAATCGACGACGAGACGATCGCGAATTGCGGAAAGACCATGAAAGTGCCGTGGAAGAAATAATTCCTCTATATAATTTCAGCAAACTCCCGCAAACGCCTTGTTAACTTGGAATCAAAGCCCGCGATTTTCGTCGATGGATATCGAGATGCATTCGGCGGTGGTTTTGTCAATCATCAGCTGCCGCGCGGCGCGGCGCGACGTATGTGGGTCAGAGACCGACCGGCCTTGCACACGACAATTACCGGTCTAAACGTGTGTGCGTGTGGTGCAGTCCCAGTTAAATATCGTTATGGCACGCGTGATTACAGCAAATGTTGCGAATGTGATTCGCGAATAGAATACGAATCGCCACGGTCAAATCAACTCTTATAAAACAGACATCATTTATTATACGTGGTATTATCCATCCGCGAATTTCTCCATTTCGGAGAAAATGCTAGCGGCCGCAAACAATCGCGATCCTTTCACGAAGTAACTGCCATTCTCGATTTAAAGTTTCACTTTCAGCCAATCCTTTAAATACTGTCGATAATCCGAAAAAACATGTCCATTATCCACTCTATTTATAACATCTTCTTCTTTTTCGCATTCTTCCTTTTTGCCGCGAACGATGCGTAATGCACACTTTCTTACCTATATTGTACTTTACTTCCGGAATCGCGGATTCGTCACGTTCCTGATAGCGCGCGCGCGCGGCGCGGATTTATCATGCTCCGCGCGAATGTTGAAACTTTTAGAGCATAAAGCGCGAACGGCATTGTATCAGGAGAGCCGGAAGTAACGTCGAGATTCTTTCTTTCTCTTTGTCGGCTGGTGGTAGCCATCGGACTGTTTGAGAGCGCCATATATTACATAAAAGTGGAACAAATGCGTTTCGGAGGGCATTGCCTTAGCTGCTCCTCGTATGGCGTAAAACAACCGTAAATCTCAATCGCTAGAGACTGCGTAGGCAATAGCAAACAAAGCTTATCGTACACGCAAACCGCGCTTTATTTCCAGTAATGCTCAGGGAAGCGTTAACCTTTCACCAAACATCGAGAATGAAATAATCGCCACTGTTCCGTATATAATTCTATTTTATTATGTTGACTATCCCCGGAAAATATCGCGATTGGACTCTAGACGAACGGTGATAGAATCGCAAAGAGAGAAACGCATGATATAATATCGCGAGTACCCCTCGCGAAACAAATTTTTACGTGCAACAATATATAGTAACACCAATTTCTTCAGAATTGCTGAAATTTTCATCCAGGCGAAAATCGTAAGTTTTGTTCAAATTTTAGACTTGTGTTAAATCTATAAACAAACACTGTTGTAAAATATTTACAAGAAAAACAAATCTCATTTTTATTCACATCTTAAATCGTCAATAATAACTCATATATATATACTTATAAATTACAATTTGAATAGTCTGCGTTGAAGAGGAATGTCGCTCGCGCGCATACGTATTTAAATGGCAATTCTGCGTCGTCGCGGTTTTCATTGCGTTTTTATTATCACGCTGCATTGTAACGCGGCAGAGAGAACAAAAGTATTCTGCGCGAGAGGAAGCAGTGACGAATGAAGTGACGGCGGTATACACGCGACATTGGATATCGAATTTATTCTACGTCGCAGAAGCGAGCACGCATTACGATTCGCTTTCATATAGCTGGTTGGTTTATATACGAGTCTCATCGACAATGACGAATCCAATCGTGACGACTCTATTAAATCTCGGCTCGGCGGACTTCCGCGACCGCGATGTGCTATCTCTTATCGAAAGAAAACGTTTAGACAGAACTCGTCGAGCACTGACGTGTTTTCAGCGACACTTGCTTTATCAGAACGATCCGAGCGACACGTCAGACCCGATAACGGGGAAATTGATATAGGCTTTCAGCGTCCCTACAACTTATTTTACGCCTTCAAATTCTGTTACTATAAAATATCGCGGTCACTTAATCGTGAAATACTTGACCTCTGCGAAATATTTTAACCCTTAAAGTATTCAAGTATTCAGATCTTTAAGATACCATTTTGCATTGTAAGACACGTTTGCTATACCGTGACAGTTTATTTGTTTAAATGATTTAATACGAGTTAATTTTTTGATATATCAAGTGTTACTAATTGCCGATATTTTCAACGCCCAAAGAAACGTATGGCTTCGTGGTTTCATCTTGATGAAACGAATACGATCACCGAAAGTAGCATATGGCAGGTAGGTAGTACCTATGCGTCAACATTAATTGGATAGGTATAAGTCAAGCCTCGACACACGAGTAGTCTTCTCTTTCTCTCGTTACACGAGCCCTAAATCTTACAGGGATCTTAACGTTTGAGCCGTCTCGTACAATTCGGAATGCAATTTCTTTCTGTTCCCCAACAGTAGAACGAATAATACATAGAGCTTTGTCTAACAGATTCTAAATCTTACAAATTTTCAACGACTCGACGACGCTACCGTATATCGAGAACAAATTATCCGATGATGCAAATGACTTTGTGATCGGTAACAAAGTCGTTGGCCATTTTATTGAATAGATAAAGATAACTTTCATCAAATTTTCCGAGGATGTTGAATAAGTAAAGATATGAAAAGAATGTCGAAGAGTAGAATCTATGTAACAAAGAATCAATTTCGTCAAGGAAGATCTTTTGAGGGGGAAGTATAATAATTCTTTCCGAAGAAATATATATTTGTACTTTTACATTACATACAAAGAATAAAAGTAAAACCGATCGAATCAGTTACATCGTTTGGGTTTGCATAGCAATATCGCACACGTATGTAAAGAACGTATGTAAAGAAGCGCGTCTCTCTATGCAAGAGTGCGTAAGAAAGTGGCCGTGGAAAGATCTCTCCCGGCCGGCACAAGGTGCGACACAATGAGCGCGACAATGGAAATTTAACAAAAGAGCGTACAACCTTTATGTACCTATACATGTTAGAGCGTTGTATCAAGTCACTATGCTGCATCCTGTGTAGGTACTCACCACTTGGGGAGTGAACAAAACTTGAAATCATTTCGTTATTATTAGCGCGCGCGCGTCTTTATATTTATCTGTTTTTATTATAATTCATTATGGGTTAAAATGAAAAATGTAATACTACTTATTTAACTTGCAAATAATATCTTATGCATATGCATTATCGTGATTTTTGCAATATGTGCGAATAGGTCGAAGCTCCCTTCGAATCCGAGCTGGTTAAGCGAGGGTAAAAGTGGGTTACTCGAGCAATCTGCGCCATATCGCAGCATTAAAATTAATTAAGCTCGGTTATTGAAGGTGAAATTGAAACCCATTACGCGGCTTTACCCACGGTTTAGCAAATGACAGTGGGATACGATACGACGGTTTGTTCTCTCCTCGGTAAGAGAGATGGTGCGGTGTGTGTATATGCATACGCATGCATACACGTCGAAACATGGTAGATCGCGCCGGATCATCGTACTCGCTAATGCACAAAACGCAACATTTCCGGCAGGTATATAGGGTGTTTCATCACCAACGTGGCGATACGAGCCACATCTAATTGGGAGTCGTAACTCATTAATCGTAACTGATATATATACCTGAGATCTCGAACACGTTTTAGCAAAAATTTAACGGAAAGTCACCGTGTTAATTTTTAATTACTAACGTTAAATATCTTGACAACACTAAAGTTCTAAACTCGTATACCGTTAAGAGAAGAACAATAGAGCATAAAAATGAAATTGATGAATAAAACATTGGTTTTAACGAAAGTTAAACTTTAACGTCTAGTATGCCGTTGCTATTTGAATGTAAGTAAATAATTTCGCGAAAGAATCCTTTCATTTAGTGCGAAAATGATGACGATGCTTTTGCGCTCACGACGAAGCTTTGACCCAGTCGTGAGTCGCAAAGTCATTAAGAGGACCCCGCATACTCGCGGATCTATATATTCCATACACGACGTGAATGTAGGGTACGTTATTCGGGCAAACGTTCGCGTGGGTCGTTCCGTTCCCCAGGTGTGATCATTAACTCTGCTCGACGGCGGAAAAATCGCCTGGAATCATCATGGGAGGTCCATGCATATATATATATGTATATATACACATATATATCGACCGCGGGAGGATCGAAACGCGGACACGAACACGGACACGGACGAAGACGAGGGCGAGGGTGAGGATGAAGGCGAGGGCGAGAGCGAGGACGAGGAGGAAGCTCGGCTGCCTCCACCGCCTCCGCGAAAGCAAGACGGAATGACGCGGAATTGAGCGGAAGTCGCTCGCGGCCTTCGCCGCGCTGACTTTTCGTCTCACACGCTCGATACTCGGTGACCAAAGAGAAACCCTGAGATTATCATCTCGACCAAGCACACGCCTAAAAGTAATACAGACTTGGATTTACTTGGGAAAAGTGTAAGACACTTTCTCTCATAGCAAAAATTGAATCGTTAATCGAAAATTTATGTGTGTGAGAGGGTTTCCCTAGAAGGAGTCATTTCCTATAATTCGAGGCGTATGAAAATTTCGATGCACAGCAAACACTGGCCCACTTTCTTAGGAAACTGGAAAGAATAAAATCGAAATTTTCTTCTTTAGAAAAATGAAAGTAAACTTTCTTAGATTACATTTTTTCTTTAGCAAAATTCACGTCGCTCGATGGGAGAGGAAGTATAGCACCTAATTATTAAGTACTACAGTATATAGAATGAAAAAACGAATCGCGCTGCAAGGAGTTAGATAATAAAACAGAGATAGATAATAATCTCTCGCTTGATTTCAAGAAATTGTTGTCAAGACATTTAAAGTCGGGAGACACATCGTGGGTAACAGTTTTTCATGAAATTTTCCGTACGAAGAATGTTTCAGAAGAAAAGGATTATCGGGATGAAATCATCGTGCGTTTTCGCCGAAAAGCGTTCGATACGAGGCGCGTTACACGAAATCAGTTCTGAATCAGAATCCCGTCGTTTCGCCGATATTGTCGTTAACATTAATAACGAGCGCTTCATGCTTCATTAAATCTATCGTGCATTTGTGCATTAAGCGGATAAACAACTAGGGAACATCTTTTTGTCGATATATGTATATCTCTCATTTTCATACATTTATCGATTATGTAATATTATTAGACCAATACTGACGATGAGATTACTAGACAAATTTTCTAATCGCACGCAATCTTTTATCGCGTTATTTTTCAAAGACAAGATGCAAGAAATTTTTCGCCGAGTTCAGTTATGGCATATAATACTGGCCGGGCATGGTGTAATTATGAATTCACGCTAGTCATGGCACGATAGGCAAGGTTGCAAAATCTGCGCGATGCGAGTTTGTTCGTTATTAAGTATTAATATTGATAGTTTGTCAATCGAAGCATTAAATGTTGAACGCGATTAAAATTTATCTATGTAATATTTTTATTTATCTTGTAATATATTTATTTAAGAACATGCGACTTTTAGTTATATTACGTTAGACGATTGCGTTTTAATGTGTCTTCTTCTGTTAAAGATTTTTTAAGTTTCTAATACACTGAGGATGATCCGAAGAATGGGATCGAAACGTTCGTAATTATATATGTACTTGATATATATATATCATAGCATTTCAATGAAATTATTAAGACACTAACATCATGTCGTGGCTCTGAGCCCCTTTTCCTTTGATGGATTTTTTAATCTTTCGAGCCTATTGCTATTTACATTTATTTAAAATGGATTGTTTGAACCTAACTGGATTACGAACGTTATCCGAAACATATGTATAAAAATTGCACATATTTGTCGGACACTTTCGCATTTTAGATTTTTCCGCGGAAACAAATCACTTCGGTCGCGCGCCGCGCCGGCTAGCTCGCGATATCTTCAACCTTTGCATTTTTGAAGCGTTATACGACCGCTTCGCGACAGCAGCACACATCGATGCAACCTGATACGAGCGAGCGAAATTGAAGCGAAACGTTGAGATTGCGTCTTTAAACGTAGCTTTTCAGCAAATTTTGTCTCTACAAAGAGAGGTAGAGAATAGAGGACCAAACCTCGTTAGAAATTTCAATGAAAAATTTTTTCGACAAGCTTGTCGATAACTTTAACGATCCTGTAACGTTTACACTTGTAATAAAGGGACAGATTGTTAAAAGTATCGCGAGTCGACAGCTTTGGGCTTGTGAAAGAGACTCGAAACGAACGTTATCGCGATAGCTTGTTCGCATCGCGGGACATAGAAGCTGTAATGTTTACCGTATTCGAGACACACGTTACGGCGAAAAATGGTTGTTATTCGTGAGAACTGAGAATGACCGGTAATCGATGGTAAGAAAACGAGTTGCACGAGGCAGAGCCTCAGGGCCTCAGGGTTGAAAGACGCGCGGCAGATGCACGTAAGATGCATATCGGGCAGACGTGCACGGTGCACGGTGCATACGCGCGAGGGAAGACAGAGGGAGGAAGGGGGACGTACAGGACTCGTCGCCGTTCGCCGTTTTAAAGGCGAAAGGCAGGGCTCGCGCATCGCTCGTGAAAAGCCGCTCGAGCCTCGAGCGAGCAAATAGCAAATGTACAGGAGCAAAGGGGAACGTTCCCGTCGTGACTCGCCCCATCGCTACCGAAATTCGCGCCAGCCGCGCTGTCAAAAATCGTTACCCGGTCCTTGCCCTCTGCCCCTCGAAGCCAGGCGGGACTAGGAGGCGGGCTATTCCCTTTCGAGGCAAGTCCAAGGGATTTAAAGAACGGTCGAATTAAAGGAACGGTCCGCGCCCACCCTCCGCGGCAGGCGGCCGGCGGCCGGCGGCCGACCGCCGAGACGTGTGACGGTGTGATCGATATCACGTCGCGCGATCCTTTTCGTCCGAACGTACTCCTATATATCGCATTCGCTTCGCGATATAGTCGGACGATCAAACAACCGCGAAAGCGAAACGTCGCGACGAGACCGGAGACGTCCGAGTACGAGGCATTGGAAACGATCGCCCGATATTGACCGTTCTTAGCGTCTAGCCCAGGAGACCTAGCGCGACCGAATCACGACCAGTGATTCAAACGTCGCGAAAAGAGACGGGGAAAGAGACAAGTTTGGACCGAGAGGAAGCTTGGTCGTCCGTGGTCGTCGTGGTCGATCGCTCGGTCCATCGACTCCGCGCTCTCGCTCTCTCTCTCTCTCTCTCGTTCGCGTTGATGTATGCATTACTCACTTCATGTTTGCTTGGCCGGTGAGCGTATGCTATGCCCTCATGCAAGCCGTATTCCTGCTCCTGCACAGTATATCACCGAGCCCATGAAAACACGCGAGATTCGGACAAGACTTGCGGTAGTTCGACATATAAATAACGAGAATGAGTCTAGCGCGCGGCACTAACACCACCGTGACACCCTACCGCTGCACATCTGGCCGGCCATATTGCCGACTCCGAATTCCTACTCCCTTCCACCCACCCACACACCCTACACAATACACATAGGCACGTACGCACGCTGTACAATACAAGCAGAACCAGTAGAGCCCCTGGCTAGCGTTGCACGCGTTGCGTTGTTGCAACGCTAGCGAACCAACTTGTGCACAATCGTGCAATTTGCATTAAAGTTCCGACATCCGTTGGCAGAGGGAGGCGACGCTAGGGACTCGTTTCCCCTCTTGTTTCTCTTTTAACAATGGTCTAGTTTCCACCGAAACCTTCAATTCGCACCTAAGGGTGCGTTTCCACTGAGCGCGTCAAGCGTCGCGTCAACCGTAGTTAACCAATCAAAACTTCCCAATTTAAAATCCAAAACGTCCCATTTCAAAATGGGATGTTTTGATTGGTTAACTACGGTTGACGCGACGCGTGACGCGCTCAGTGGAAACGCAGCCTAATGGCCGCGTTCAGCAGACTCAACAGTTGAGCAACGTTACTAGATTTATCTATATTTGCTGCGTTCGG
>NJRQ01000188.1:141750-222246 GCA_003063805.1 Aphaenogaster ashmeadi | reverse complement strand
GTTTAAATATTAATATTTAAATTTTTGTTTGGACTTATCTTTCAATAACATAAACTGCATCCGCTGCTATTTTGAGTGAATTATCGTAAGTTACGATAATTTGAGTAAGTTACTACAGAAGTAACGCCTCGCGTAAACGTAGTATATGTCGACAGAGAGAAAATGATATGGCGGGGAGCACACACTTCTCCATAACGCAAAACGCATAATGCATAAGGAAATTAGCCAATCAGAATCCTCGGAACGAGGAGTGGGGATGAAAATTAAGGATTCTGATTGGATGATTTTCTTATGCATTACGTGTTATGCGTTATGGAGAAGTGTGTGCTCCCCGCTTATGTCTGCACTCTAATGTTGCGGACACTTTTCAGGCAGTATCGGCATCGGCAGTATATACTTTAAGCCCGTTCTACGCATTAGTCGCAAGTCGATCGCAAGCCAGTTGCGACAGCCAATCAGAAGCTAGAATGGTTACTATTGACGCTTCTGATTGGCAGTCGCAACAAGCTTGCGATCGACTTGCGACTAATGTAGAACGGGCTTAATATGTAAATACATGTCCACTCTTTTCTTTTGTGAATAAATTATTCAATTGTTACGTTAACCATCGCGTAAACTACTTTTTAATCCCTACGGCCGCCTTTCACCCTGACCCGAAAATACGACGAGCTAATTCCACGCCGGAAAGACGGCCTGTTACAAAGTACTGTCAAATAAAAGTGTTATTTGATTACTTTATTAACATACACTTAATTATTTTATTAACATAAATTTTACTCTTATAATTAATGGCATTTATTTCTCAAATACAAATCTTACCGCCAAATCTTCGCGCCTGTACGTAAAGTCAAGGCTTTAATTGGGCTTCTCCCCGCTAGAAGCACGTGTTCCGCGAAGGTTCCGCGTTATCGACGAGCAAATGCCGCGTTGAGCGTTCTGTCCGTGCGGCTCGCGCCCTCGCCGCCTCGCGGCGGTAACGTCGACCGAGCAGCCAGTGAGCACCGAGCATAGCAGTATCAAGAGCGAGCAGTATCGCGAAAGGCGATGCGCGAATTTTGACGCGTGTCGCGCGAGCCTCACGCGAGTTTACCTGGCGTTCTCAAGTGCCCGGGGAGATCTACGATAACGCGTGGCCGTAGCGAGCGTCGCGCGAGTAGCGCGCCTTCCCTCGCTCGAGCTCGAGCTCGAGCCTGAACAGGCGAGATCGGCACGGCGCATTGAGTTAGGACGAGTCGCCGAGAAACGCCATTTTGTGATCGCGCTCTCGGGACGTAAACATCGGACTTTCCAATTGTATTTGACGCGGCGGGAAGGTATCTCGCCGACCTGTCGCCGCCTTCGCGGCTCTTCCGTAGCCCGCCGAGCGCGTTGCCGCGTTCCAGGCGATCGTCGCGGCGCGACACCGCCCCGTGTCCAGCCAACGCGGTGACGTTTCGCGCCAAATCCCGAGTCGAGACCCGACTCTGACGCACACCTGGCGCACACCGCGCTACCAGAAACAGCTGTCGTCGCGTGTGCATCGCCGTCCGCCGATCGTGCGGCGATATCGGCGCCTTACGCGCGATTCCGCCGCTACCCACTCGCCACAGTCGCCACCGACCAGGTAACCGGCGTCGATTGCAAAATGCGAGCGATCGATGACCGATTGTGCGTTTCGAAGCCGAAACTGATACAATCCTGCAATGGTGCGCCCAACTCCGAGCTCCCAAGCTCCGATTTCACGCGAGCGTTACGTATCTCTTGTTTACGTGTGACGCGTCATTAGAGATGGCCACGAAATCTCCAATGGAATAACGATCATTTAATTGTGCTTGCTACTTGGCGAGACCTTGAACGCGCGTTTCACCCTTCCGTTTTTTGTCCTAAACTTGTGCATCGAGTAGTAAAATTGCTCGCTTCAGATCAGATCAAGGTCCTTGTAATGTATATTCGAGGCGTTTAAAGATGTAGGACTTGTCGTAAAGTTCGCAATGTACAAAAGGCGACATTTGTTTTTATAAGGGAGGAATGCTCTCTACAATAAAGAATTATTTCTGGCAATTTATTTCTTACCGCCTGGTCCTAACATGCTTTTCAGATGTAATATAACTAATCTTTGATAGAGATCATGTGCGTGGACTAATAATAATATTCTCTTCTTTTCAGAGATCACCATTGCGAGAGCTAGAATCGCCGCATAAAACTCGTGCGCTATGTCGCTTTAACGATTATTTGCAAGTGAATGTTTTATCGAGAAAAATTTGAAGATATGCTTTTTATTATTGCAAAGAAGCTTGATGAGTGCACAAAAGTATAAGGAATGGTATTCTATTGGATTCGGCTGGATGTCAGATAAGCTGAAAAATGTCTGGTGATGCAGGATGGAACGCCGTTATTCACCATCCTTCGGACTTAGAATTGCAGAATTGGAATTGGGAAGAAAACGATGGGGAGCAAGAGAAAGAGCTCCCTTCGACCGTTGACATGGATGCCATAAAAGGCGGCGGTAGTTGGGATCCTGCTACTGAACCTAATGGTATCTGCAAAATTGAAATTGCCACGCATAAATTATTATTTAAACTCGGAATAAATTTTTTAAATTACAGGAACAGATTCGGTCGATTCCGAAGAAGACTCTGATTCCGACGACGAAAGTTCTGGTGGAAGCGAAGGCAGTTGCTCTTATTCAGATTCTAATTCAGAGTCAGACGACGAAAGTAGCGGCGACGAGGAAGAGGATAGTGGATCTAATTCGGACTGTTCATCTGAACATAGTGAACAAACATTTTCTATTCAAGAAACTAATTTTGAACAAGTATGTTAAAAGGCAACGTTACATTTCAAATCTATTATTTTTTGCTCCATTACTGCGACTTCTGTAAAAAGATATCTTGCCGTGCGTTACAGGGAGCATTGAAATTAAAAATCACCATGAAAGGTCCAAAAAAGGAAGACTCCGAGAAAATTAAATGCGAAAAAAGTAAGAGAACTGTTACAAAAAAGCCTAAGACTAATCATGGAAGTAAGGTAATTGTAATAAATAATTTTAAAAAAATTTATGGGAAAATATGTGAGAAAATATGTTAATTAACGGAGAATTGTTAAGAATTCGCGAGAATGAAATCAATACAAATCGAATCGATATGAGAATTACTCTTAATTTTTATTCTCTCTAATTCAACTTCGTTTTATATCGAATTATATATTATTATATAATAAATTATATGAATTGTGACGTAGTCCTCAGAATGTAGTAGCGAAGATTCGGACTCGTCTGTGGGCCACGCGGCGTCGCAACAAGCACAGCAACAACAATCGCAGCAGCATCAACATCATCACGCGCCGCTTCAAGAAATCAATCAGGAGGATCTAGCGACTATTTTGCCTCCGCAAGAGCAGGAGGACGCGCCATTTGACGGATTTGAGGATTCGGAGAGCGGTCGACTGGTGTCAAAGGCGATCGAGCGCATGTCACTCGGCGCGGACTCGGACACGAGTGAAAACGGTGATCAGAATCCCGTACCCGTGTACAGTTCATCTTTGTTGCAACAGTTTGTCGAAAAAACTGCTATGCTGTCGGAGCCACGGAAGAGGCGCAGCAAGTGCGGCAAAAAATTGAACAACGACGAGTACCCATGCGTATCAAACGTGTCGCCCGACTCTGGTATTCAGTCGGTGGACAATAGTCCGCTACATCTAGCGATCAGTCCTGTCAGTCCTCCAGCACCGACCCAATCTCCGATTCAACCGTCGATTGCCACTAAACCGGCAGTGAACGTCGATCGGGTTCTGTATCCTCCAAAAAGGAAACCCGGTAGACCAGCGAAAACAGTGTCTACGCAACCACGCGGACCTGGCAGGCCGCGTTTAAAGCCGGAAATTGTCGAGAAGATCCAAAAAATTGAGAAGGCAGAAAAAGAAAGAAACGAGTCTTTTAAAAATCTAAAGAGTTCCGATTCTCGACTAACGGGAAAGAAGGAAGCTGCAAAAGAATCGTCTGTAAAAAGCGCCAAGGAAGACGCATCTTCGGTTAGAAAACGGGGTAATGCAAAATCCGTTGCATCGAGAGAAGTGAAAGAGGACATATCTCCTGCAAGTAAAAGAATGAAAGGTAAACCGACAGCGTATCAAAAGAAACGTTACGGTAACTCGGTGAAATCTTCACAGGAGAAGACAATGGTCAAGAAGACCTCGGGAATAAATTCCCCAATGCGAGTAAAGTGCCTAAGCAGATCCACTGCAAGCAAACTCGTGCCACAGTGCGATGGCAGAACTTGCCGGAAGGCTAGACAGGATAGAACATGCGTGTCTAATAAGACCACGGTCCCATTAACACGACAGAAACAAATGTCCTGCGAGCATCAGGTTTCCAACGATCAAAAAATGTTGGGCACTAGTAAGAGAATGGGTTCAAAGGAAAACAGGAATAACGCGGCTGCCGTTGTATCCAGAAAGCTAGCGAAAAAGGTCGCGCCTCCGGTCACTAGGCGTGTTCTAAAAGAGAACAAATGCAACAAGAAAACTACCACGGCAGGCTTTGAAACCAATGGCGTGGGTGTGCAAACGTTAATATCGCTGCCAATCAGCGACATATTAAAGGCAGAAAATATGGAGCGAGCTTCCAACAAGTGCGACAAGCCAATGCAGCAAGTACAGCACAATCATTGTCACAAACATCGTCATCATCATCATCATCACAAACACCGTCGGAGACTGCTCGCGCCGCCAAAGAATCCTATTCGCATCGATCCATGTATCATCCAGGAGCTGGAGAAGCTGATCGAAGAATTTGCGAGGTTGTGTAGTCTGGGGAAAAACACAACCAGCGCTAATCATTCCGAGTTACCGCAGATCTTCCGCGTGAAGAAACTCACGAAGAAGAGGAAAGGTGGCGATGTCAGTGCGAATGACGATCAGAAATTGAAGCGGCGCTTGAAAAAGGAAAAAGTACTGACGGGTACTGACTCCAAGAGCAGCGCAAACACTAGCACGAGTTCCAACCCAAATGAACAACGGTTACCGTTGAAGAAACGCCACTATCATGTGTCGAGTCCACACAGTTCGCAAAGTTCGAACGCGAGCTGCACGGATGCGAATGCAAATGAATCTAATTCCACGGAAAGCCATATAGAAGAAGCAATCGAAGCTACTATTACGAGATATGGTGGCGGTAGCTCGACATCCTCCATTCACGATGAAGAGACCATGCCGGTGACGCCCAAGAAAAGGCCAAGAGATGCCGAGAACGCGACATCCGAGAAACAGGGTAGCGATGAAGATAAATCCACTAGCCAGGTGGAGATTCAACCACGCCGGAAGAAAAAGATTGTAAAGGATCTTCGTGTCACCGTTACGAAATTGTCATCCGAGAGTCACAGTTTTCTCGACAAGAATGACAAGGAAAAGTCCGCGGATAGGAGTTCCAAGAGTGCTACGGAAAAATCTGGTAAATCGGAAAGGACAATGATGTCGGAGAAGTCGACTAAGGCCGACAAAACGCAGTCGAACGATAAAATAGATATTGAACACGTTCGTACAGAAAAGAATATAAAGGTCGACTCAGAGACGCACGTGTCTGAGATGTTCGACGACGGTGCAACTGTGACCGAGAGCAAGGTAGCTCAGATCGGTAACTCGAACGTGCCAAATCTCACGAATAATACCACAGCGATGATACTCACGAAGAAAAAGATACGAAGACGGAAAACCATTAATCGCACGGGCTTTCCTACTCTGAAGAAAAAGAAGAAGAAGCTTGTAGATTCTTCCAGAATGGCCAAGTCAACGGTTAGTGCTAATGGGATATGTAAGGATCAGGATATAGTCGAAGATGTGGAAGATAATAAAGCATCTTTGATGGAAAATAAAACTCAGAACGTTGTGGAGAACAGCGATAGTGTAGAACATACTAAAAGTGACGTGAAGAATTTGGACAACTCTAGTATGGTGCAAGAGACGTCTAGTCGAAGTGGTTCGGATGAGGTAATCGAGTCCTGTCCCGGTCAGCTACGAGTTCGTAAAGATCTCGTGGAATCCGACAGCAGCGTACTGTCCGAGAAGCTATATCCGAGTCCGGTAAAGTACGAGAAAATACCGGACTGTCGAATTTACGACGAGAATGCATCGTTGGAGGAATCCCTCGAACGTTACAATCAGAATCAACGTATCGCGGAGTTAAACGAGGAGAACTTGAGAAAATTAGAACGCGCCAACGCTCAGGCGGCAAATGTCAAGATGGAATTATCTGGTTGCTTTAACAATAATCATAAAAGAAGAAGAGGCTCGACAAGTCCCTCCAATCTGTACGGGAGAAGCGCAAAGAGATTAAGGAGTGCGGGCTATGATACGGAGAGCGAGGCACCGCCCAGCAGCGACGTGGCTAGCGAGGATCAAGAGGTCGGCAGGAAACCCACGGGTCCCATTCATAACCGGAAAAAACAATCGAGATGGAAGAAGCGATACTTACAGGCCAGTAGCATATTCTCCGAGTACAAGAAGGATCTCGAGTCTAAAAAGCTTGCCGGTGTTGATGCCAAACGAAAAATTATTGTTTGCGCCAATTCAGACGAACATTATGCTGCAGAGCAATTACCAAATATTATACCGACTGGAAAACTCTTGCGACAAAGGAAAACACCGTTTCAACTGCAGTACGATTTATTGTGGCTGCACGCTCAATCGAGATTACCCGGTCGAGATTTGGTGCCATCGTGGAATTACAAGTGAGTGAAATGTTCTCTTTATTTAATTCCAGCTGAAGCAATCGTGGCAAATTTTATATATTACAAATTTTTACATATCTCAAGCGTGTATACAATAGTGTGTGATGAATAATTTAAATTATACGTAAAAGTTAAATTTAGAAATATGCGATAACTTTGCATTATTTTGCGCAGAAAAATTCGGACGAACATTTATTACGATGTTAAACCAACTACTCTCTACGAGGCGCAAGCTTGTGAATGCAAACAAGAAAGCGGTTGCGGAGATGATTGTATTAATCGCATGGTATTCAGCGAATGCTCGCCACAACTGTGTCCTTGTAGTGACAAATGCGAGAATCAAAAGATTCAAAAGCACGAGTGGTCGCCAGGACTACAGAGATTCATGACGGAAGATAAAGGGTGGGGAGTGAGGACGCAACAATCTATCAAATCTGGGGACTTTATCCTCGAGTATGTGGGTGAAGTCGTGTCGGAGAGGGAATTTAAGTCGAGGATGGCGACCAGGTATGATTCGTTTTGTCTATACTAGGTATCAAATTGTTAAAATTTTTTTTATTCTTATCATGAAATTTACAAAGACATGAGAAATTTATAAAAGTTATATAAAAACGTATGTTAAAACGGCAGATACGCCAACGATACGCATCACTATTGTTTGCATTTGGACGGTGGCCTGGTGATCGATGGTCATCGCATGGGAGGTGACGGGAGGTTCGTGAATCATTCGTGCGAGCCCAATTGCGAGATGCAGAAATGGAGTGTTCTCGGACTACCACGTATGGCACTATTCGCATCGAGAGATATTAAGCCGGGAGAAGAGTTAACGTACGATTACAATTTCGCACTTTTCAATCCGTCGGAAGGACAGCAATGTAGATGCGGTAGTAACGCCTGTAGAGGTGTTATAGGTAAATTTATTGAAAGTGGATTGTGTGTCTTCGCGGTATGTGTGTCCAAGTATTTTAATTATAAATTCTATACGGCAGGTGGGAAGAGTCAAAGGGTAGCTCGAAGCATTCCCTCTCTACCGTCACAAATGGAGCCTATCGAGAGGAGATCGGTGGGCAGGCCACGGAAAAACATTCGTAAATCAAACACGGTGCAATCGGCCAATTCTAAGAACATCTGCAAGTCTCGCAAAATGGGAGATCCGACCTTAACGCACAACACACCACAGTTGAAACCAATGTCTTATCAACAGCGATGCTTCGCGCGCGAACATCACTGTTTCTTGTTGAGGAATCTGGAAAAAGTGCGACGACTCAAATCGGCGTCGGTACAGCAAGTTCAGATACAGAACGGAAAAACAAAATCCGGTAACGCGAGCGTGACGAAGGAAAAGAGTTCGGGAGACTCTAAAGCGCAATCTGATGCATTTTTCTCTCAATTAACTGCGCTAACGAATACCAATGCGCGTACTGTACGAACGCGTAGACTCGCACAAGCACAGGATGATCCGGAGGTACATAAGACTGCAAAACTAGCTAAGGTCAGTGAATAGTTCATATATTTTCCATAAATGATTATAAAAGATGACACTTACCAACAATATTTCCGTTATTATATTGTAGATTAAAATGTTATCGTTTTAATAGTTTATTTCTTATAGGTATTAAAAGATTTGTACACAATTGTTGCAACAGCGAATGATGAAAACGGTCAACTGTTGTGCATTCCTTTCATGACTTTACCCCCTAAAAGAAAATTATCCGATTACTATGAGAAGATCGTAGAACCCATCGATTTGATTACGATAGATCAGTGTATTGGTACTGGTCATTACAAGACTGCGGAACATTTTGACCAGGATATGATAAAACTCTTCGACAACAATGTGAGATATTTTGGTAGAACATCCGAGATAGGAATTGCTGCGGCGAGACTACGGAAATTGTATTTGGGAAGTAAACCTGATTTCGTGGATGCAATAACGGAGGCGACAGGTTCTCCGCCGTCTCAAGGCTTTTTACCACCTCGTGGATCCACGGCTGGAGAGGAGGATGTAATTAGATGCATCTGCGGATTACATAGGTAAATGAATTACTTATGTCGATTAACGATTTAATATGCATACAATTATAATCAAAAGCAGAATGAAATTTATACACAGAAGCTCTGTGTGAATTAATCTAGATATTTATCTTTACCTAAACAGTAATTTCTTTTCTTTTTTTGTTGTGCATATGTCAGTATAATTATCTTTTCTTTAAATGTATCTTTATTGATAATTTGTACACAGAGATGAAGGTTTGATGATCCAGTGTGAACGCTGTCTCGTTTGGCAACATTGCGACTGTGTTAAAGCAGACACGAGCGTCGAATCTTACCTGTGCGAAAGATGTCAACCTCGTGAAGTTGATCTGGAAATTCCATTAGAAGGCGAGGAGGAGGAAGAAGGCAAGAAGCATTATGTGACGTTGATGCGAGGCGATTTACAACTCCGGCAAGGCGACACGGTATACGTTTTAAGGGACACACCTGACAAACATACATACAAAACCATACAGAAGCCCGATTATGAGCAGATGGACATTTTCAGAATAGAGCGTCTATGGAAGAATCGCGAGTAAGCGATTGTTTTATATTATATAAAACAATGAAGTCGTAGCATATCTATTGAAAACTTGTGAACTATAGATTTTTAAATTTAACCGTTCATTTAATAGTGGCGAGAGGTTTGTGTTTGGACATCATTATCTCAGGCCTCACGAAACATATCACGAGCCAACGCGAAAGTTTTATGTAAACGAAGTTGTGTGCGCTCCGTTATACGAAGCTGTTCCTTGCGATCTCGTGGCCGAACGATGTTGGGTATTGGATCCTCATACTTTCTGTAAAGGTATGTATAAATTAGCGTTTTATTCGATTCTATCGTTACAAATATACAATTACTCTGTTATTTTGTAACAAAAACCAACTTTTTCATGTGCTTTTGAATTAAGGACGTCCGGTCGGCTCTACTCCTGAGCATACTTACGTATGCGAATATCGCGTTGATCGTGCAGCACGACTATTTACAAAAGTGGCTAGAGCCAGGCATACAGTGTGCACGAAACCTTACGCATTCGAAACCTATCCACAACGTATAAAACATTATCGCACTTATTTGGTAAGTAATTTTTATATAAATATATATATATATATATATATATATATATATCATTTTATATTATATATATATATATATTATGTTTATTATATTGAGTGATATTTGATTTTATTTCCAGCCGCATAGTCTCGATGGAATCAAGATGTCTAAAGACAAGAAGAAGAATAACAATCAAGAAGTGGATGGGAATCAAAAGTTGGAATCCAACGACAATGTGAAAGTGCATAATAAAGAACACAAATGTGGCAACAGGACCAGGCGGAAGTCGGGCGAGATCTTGACAGTCGCACCGCCTGTGACATCATACGCTCAAGTAATTATCGCGAAAGCCTTAAGGCTTACTATTTGTTATGTGATTATTGATATTTGACATATTATCATTTACAGCGGGAGGAACAAAGGAAAAAATTGAACAGCATTCTACTGAACCTACTACAGAGAATGCCGAATAAGAAAGATCCATTAGATCTGTCGTTTCTTCTAGAAAGAAACAGGCGAAACCGGAAAAGACCCGGCGGACTTAATCCGTGACAATGGGTAACATCACAACGATAATATCGTATTGTATATATAGGCTAATCTAGAGTTACTACTAATTTCAATTTTAGTCAGATTAATAGACTAGCTGGTTCCAATTGTTCTAAACTTGGTTCTGCTACGTGAATCAAGATAATTGTACATCTACCTTTTTCCCTCCCCTCTCCTCGCCCTCTTAACGAGGAAAGCGTGAGAGAACAGTTTTTCCTCTTCATACAACCCGTCCATTGGTGTAATTTATATCTATATATAGTAGTCGAAATAATATTTGACATAGACAAAATTGTCAATCGATATTTTTTTACATTTTTTTTCTTTTTTTTTAATAGATATCTTGTCGCGCGCGTAGACGACTAGATTTTAACATGTATTTTTTTTTGTTTACTCTCAACCTTTTAATTATCAGCGATAAAATAGATACTTTTGATTGATTTATGATAACGTCAAGAATCATGTCGCAAACAATTAATAGGTACTTCAAACTGAATAGACTATGCTCATTTTATTATGATTAGGGCATTTAATAGAAGAAAGTTATAAGAATAATCGATTCTCCCGAGAGTTGATTTATTGCATTAATATAATTGCGAATCGCGGATTTGTATAGAAAATGTTTTGTATATTTTTTTCATAATTAATATAGCTAAATGTACAAATTATACATTTTGTGAGGTCAAAAAAAAAGCGTTATGTCAATGCGAGTGGGAAGAATCAATCATATGGGAGTGTGAATACAAGCGCGTGTATTCACGTATGTAATCCTTTATTGCACAGAAGTAATATTATATTTTTCATAATCCCTCAATATTATATTTGAATCACATGTAACATACTTTCTTCACTTTATGAAAGAATCTTTACTAATGTATTTAATTTATTGATATATTGAATAGTCGAACGCGATCGGATGGGTCGCAGTGATTCCAAAATTGTACATATATGTACTCAGGACTTTATATTTATTATTGCATTACACAGTATGGTAGATACATATGACGATATATAAATATGTTTGATACATATGAGTCTTACTTTTTCCTTTTTCTCGTACTAAACTATAACCATATATTACATTTACTTTTATAGAAACTGCTAGTATTACGTTTGTTTCAACGTAAGACGAAAGTATTAAAAGGAATATTATTAACACATTATTCTATATATTAGCCATGAAATTAATATAAGATATATTTATTTCGTCAGAATAAAAACGGTTCTTTTTTGCGATCTTACTCGGAGTATCAGCAACAATTAAAATATTTATTATATTGTGTAATTCAAAAATAAAAAAAGATTCGAAGCTGGCCTTCTATGTAAGTTAGTGTATCATGAAAGGGATACACGGTGTAAGCAATTTTTGAAAAAAATTTAAAATGATACCGATCGAATTCTGCGTTGATTTTAAACAAGTAAATCCATAAGGACATCGAACGGAATGTCATCGCCATGCATTTTCCATGACATACAGTTGCATCATTTTACTCGATTATTTTTACGAGATTTTTATTCGTTAAGAACGTGTAAAATGCAACTTATATTTGTATTATATTGATATATCAAAAACAACGTTGGAGTAAAAAAAGAATCATTGAGTACAATTTATTTTAATATGTCTAATTACGATCTTAGATTACTTTTATTACCACATACGGATGTATGCTTTGTGAGATATTTTTAGCAATTCAGAATTGTTTCACTAATTATATATTTCTGTTTGCTTTTATCTACTCGTGCATTCAGATACTGTATATATTGTTTGTAAGAGTAACATTCATCTACGTTTGTAAATGGACAAATCTCTTTTCAGCTATAAATGGCATTATAACTAATAATGACATTAACAAACAATAGCGGCATGTGTAACAACGATTCTTGTAATCAAATACCTTTATTGAAATCATGTTATATATTAGAATGCATAAATTATGTTATTAAACGTTTCGTACAATGTCGTAATATATAAAGAGATATTATATAATTTGTAATTGTATGAACAAAGGATTTTTCGATTACGTATAATTTTATTCTTTGTATTATTAGCAAGGTTTGACGCGAGGCCGACAGAAATATAATGATGTATTACAATTTTTAAAAATCATTATATTTTCATATTAAAGATCGGCAACATTTTTTTTTTTTTTTTCAGATCTAATCAACTTTCGTCTTACGTTCATTGAATCTTTTTAATGATAAAGAAGCGCGATTTTTCATATTTTATATTAAGCGATTTTGTCTCTGCACACCACGATTAATCGTCGTTTGAATTGTCATATATGCATATATTAATGCAATACATTAGATTTTTCAGCTCATTATTCGTAATAGTAGCTGTGTAATAACTTGTCTCCTGAGTTTGCTTATACATATAATTAACACTCTATTATAATACATTTAGATATAATCAAAAGAAATCCTGGAAAAAAACGTTTGTTGCGACGACAGCTTTCAAACATGTAGTGCATGTACAGACTATTGTATTCTGACGAACAAAAATATACATGAAAAGTTTCCTTACACAAATCCGCCATACGTATTTTTGCTGATCTCAATCTGTTATTTTTAAAATACCATTCTTGTGAATTTAATAATTTCGATATAAATTTACGCTATACACGATCATCGCTACAAAACGATATAGTGTAAAATTGCACATTATCTATAGATGTAAAAATACAGATATAAAAGCCAAAATAAATAGAAGAACCCTTTTATTTTTATGAATATGTTTGTACATTTTTGTGTCAACAATTAAGTTTACAGGTTATGCATTAATTTTATTTTGCATATAGAAAAGAAATTACTATGCGTGATTATCGTCATTACACAATGCAGCCCACAACATTGTGGCTCTTTTTTATTCTTCGCTTATGGTAACACAGAGGTACTAGCATATGCTACGTGTAGATTAAATAGAACTCCTGATTATTTCTTAAAAAATAGCTCACTTCCCTCTTTCTCTCTCGTCTCTCCTAATATTTCTTAATTATATCTAACTTTGCGTATCGTTATACTTAAATCATTACTTAAATTATTTTCGATTTCACACAGAAGTACTTTAGCTCGAAACATCACACACTGTACAATATGTACGGAGAAAAAAAACGAGCTAATGAGACAATCATTCTCTGAACATAAAAAAAGGATCTTTTCTACGAATGAATAAAACTGTGAGAAAAAATGGACCATCCGTCTTGGTCGTAAGACTTTTTTTGAATATTCGCTTTTCTAAACGACATAATTGAAAGATGATTTGTGTTGCAGATGCAAATTGCATGTTTTATTTAGCGTTACTAAATAGTATAAATTTTTTATTTATTAAATCATGAATCTATATATAAACCCAAGCGACTGGCTCGCGTAATTATTCTCAGAATCGATGTTATGTATATGTATAAATATATATTATGTATATATAAAAATATATCATTGATAAAGTGCAGCTGAGATAAGACATTGTGAGGCGTTTGTTCTTTATTTCCTCGAAAGAGGATGTGCTAAAGAAATCGAATTATTCTAACAGAGGAAGTACGCGTAGGGTAACAAATGCATTATGTGAATCGAGTATCGCATAGAAGAGATGAGACCAATGTGCAAAATTAAATATGTAGAAAATGCTGTTCTCTCTCATGCAATACATTCAAAAAGTATACAATCAGCAAAATCATATGCAGATGAATAATAACCATATCAGAGAAAAGTATTCCGTGTAACTAGAAGATACAGTAGATACAAACATTTGGAACTGTTTAATAAATGAAGTTAAGTTATCATAGCAAGACCTTGTTCGTGTCGTGTTGTGCAATGAAAAATCTGCATGTATAAAACATGTGTCCAAGAATAATTTATTTGCGCCACAATATTTTTCTTTTTATACATTGTCGGTGGTGTAGAAAGATAAGAATAGAGAGATAAACGATATACAATATATATTTTTTCTTGCATATTTTTTCTTTTTCTAAAAGGGCACTGCTAAAGTTTCACTATTAGCGAATTCACTAGTTCGCGCTCTAGTGCAGATTAAAGCCTATCGCACGCTGATCTATCGAGACTGTACATAAGCGATCGATGAAAATCGATCGGCAAACAAATAATACATCAAATAATGTGATAACTTATGTTGGGTTTCGGAAATCCTATTTGGAATTCAACTGTTTGTATGCATACGTTATGTCAATTATACGTCATTATGTCAATTATTCGTCAAATCATACGTCAATTTGTACAAATTTTTAACGTGCACTAATGCATCCAAGCGAATTCGCTACATCTATTCAATGTATAAATAGATCGATATTTTTCTGCTTAATTTTTTTTACTTTAATCTGTACATATTTACACGAGCTTTTGAGGGTGATTGCTATCTTTTCTCTTCGATTTTAAATACTACTTGCGCGGTTTGTACCCATACGTAGTACTCTTCCTCTTTCTCTTATCTTTCCTCCTTACAGTTCTTAAATATGCGATAAAAAGTTATATTCTTTCTCGCGAATGTTACATATCATTCATTAATGCACTTAGATTATTAGACCTGTGTTTCCAGTAAGAATCGAAATTCATTAGCATTGATTATATTTTAAAAATTGATTTTCTCACAGATGCATGCATTTGTTGTGATGCAAGGAAATTTGTTTTATAATGCTTGTAATGTCCTTGCGCACGGAGATGAAAAAATCGTGCGAATCTTTGTCGAAGCTAGGAAAGCGCAATATCTAGCTGTTATGTCGATGTAAGATTCTATGTATGATTTATACATCGCAAAAAACTCAAACATTTATCAAACATATATATCCGTGATGTATATAACGTGTGTGACATAAGTTCTTTTCTCTACTTATGTGAATGAGATTGTTGCGTGGTGGTTGCTGTCGCAATACTTAGAACGGGTATGTCGTCCTCGCGCAAGTCTGTTATCCTTGCGAGTAACTATATCCTGCTCCCGTATTGGTAGAAGTCGTTGCAACCATTTCGCTTGTAATCTCCTGCGAACGTATGCGTATGGTATTTCATATGCCATTACAAACGAATGAATAAACGATTCTGACAACATACTGATTAAATTGAAAATTTAAACTTTCGGTTAGGTAAAAACAGCGTTCTATATGTTTATACCTTACATTCATTTTCCGTTCTCGCAACATTTACGGTGGTGGATTATTGTTTGCTTACAGCTTGGCCGCCAGCTGCAGTGGTCTGCCCACTCTGTTGTTGTTGTTGACCCCAATACTGGTTGTTGTAATACTGTTGATTCCAGCTATTCCAATTACCGTTGCCGTATCCATGTTGATTGTATCCTGCTGCCTGACTATACGTGCCTTGGCCATATCCCTTCCAACCGCCTCCCCACTGCTGTTGTCCCCAGCCACTTTGTTGGTTCCAATTTCCTTGAGTCTGGCTACCTGACCAATTGTCCTGTTGACCCCAACTGGACTGCTGTGATCCTTGATAATTTCCACTGAAATAAACATAATCATTTTTGCGTTTTTAAAAAACCATTTATCGAGTCACTCATTCAGTTATGAAGAAAATCTGGATCTTTAAAATAAGTAATAACCGCTATTACCTCACAGGGCCCCAACCACCTTGCCTGGGCACAACAGATCGGTTTCTGTCATTTCCTGGTCTTCTATCGACTCCACCCATTCTTCTATCTGCTCCTCGTACCATCGCAGGTCCGCCTCGTCCTCTTAATCTCCATGGGACAGGGGGTCCATAGCCACCAGTGTGCCTCATATAACCACCTCTTTGCGATCTCTCTCCTCTCCAACCTCCCATATTGGAGCCGCGCCAAGAAGGATTGCGACCTCTATCTTGATCTTACCCATAAGCATGCAATATAGTATTACACGTAGTTTATGATAAATAATAATAATAATGAAACTATACTTACAATTATTTCTTCGATCTCGAGTGTCTCGATTGTTTCGCGAATCACGCGTTTCTTTGTTACCCTCAGTCTTGTCAAGACGCGGTCGTTTTGCCATTGATTGTTGACTGAATCCAGCGTCTTTACCCTCCTTGTTGTATTTCTCAATGAGCTTTTTAGCTTCTTCCTTATCAAGACCGACCCACTCTACTGTATCGAAAGATTCTCCCACCGAAGGTGCAGTGAAATTTGCTATACATTACACATCGTTTCTTGAATAATCCATTGAACTAAATACTGTCATATACATTACAAGTGCAATATCAATAAATACCTTTCATTTCCGTAAGATTAGATTCTGAAGCATTTCCTTTGACTGCATTGTGTGTGGACAAACGTTGATTATATTCTTCGTCTGTTGGAATAACAACGATCGCTTTCCGCTGATACCCTTGGAAATTCCGCATTTTACGTCTTTGTGCGGAAGAATATACGTTGCTCTTCTGCATATATATCATACAAGATTGTTTCAAAAACAATATTTAGATTTTACACAATTTAATTATTGAAACATGCATAATTCTCTTATACACACGCACATACCTGGTCCAATATATAGTTACGTCTTCTACTACCTGCCATGTCGATTAGTTGATCGAGTGCGCGGTTGCATCTATCGATAACAATTTCTCGCCGACAGGTGTTTTGCTCTTGATCTGATACAGCAATATCCTAGAAAAGAAATAACAATAATAATAAACACTATATATCAAACTTAATAATTTTACAAATACATACCCCAGTTTTCTCAACCAAGTTATAAAGTGCTAAAATATTGTACAATTTATCTGGATGGGTGGCCGCGTGCTTTCTTGCCCAGGTGGTTTTTCCCGCCGCGGGTAAACCGCACACCATTATCACCTCGCAATCCGCCTTCCCATGTGACCTACGCGGACCTGCGATTCTGTTCTTTGATTCGACATTACCGATTAAAGCATATTCTGGAATTTGCTCGCACCATGCATCCTCTTGGCCAAAATTGCAGACGAACGTACAGTTTTTACTCAAAATATGTGGAAACAACGGTCTATCGCCAAGTTCCTCTTTGGAGATACTAAACGCAAATCCAATGTTTTTGCCGTTTACTGTGTAAAATAATTCTACAGTATTCTCAGGTGTCATGTCAAGATAGCATCCTACAACATCGTCCTTGCCGAATGGGGTACCATAGTCCGTAAACTTTCTGTCAGTACCCTGTTGTCCAGCGCTCGTATATGCGTAACTTAACTTTTCCTCACCAAGTTGCATAGATGTAGAGGGTACTGACCAACCGATTCTAAGCATATGTGAGTGTTTCTCGTCTTTTGTGATAGTAGGATAGTGCTGTGTAATTTTGGCTTCGTAATAGACTTTTCCATTTAAAACACCATGAGATGCTCTTGCACCAGCCCACATATCACAGAGATCACCGTCATGCATAGGTGTAGCGGAGAGAAATCCATCTTTATTAATAACTAAATTCAAGTCTGAATCATCTAAAATAAAAAAGGTTTGCAATATTATATATATTAAATAAATAAGAATTGTCAGTCCAAAAAAATATGCAAGATTAATTAAAACTTACACCATGATAAAATTACAGCAGATTCATCAAGATCTGGTTCATCCTCTGCTTTCTGTGGCACAGGAGATGCCTGATGGACTTCTGCTGGGCTAGGAGATCTTTTTCTTTTCCTGTCATTGCATTCCATTTGATTTGATTCTTCTGCATTTAATGCGGCTTTTTGCTTTAAGAAATAGCTTTCGACCTTTTCCATGCAAATAAAAAGACAAGTCAATATGTGAATGAAAATATACAAAAATTTACAAGAGACAATTCTTACATATTGTTACATATTATAAATTATTTTATATGTAACGAAACATATACATTATATACCTGCTTATCTTGTGAAATATCAGTATCATTTTTTTCATCTAAATTTTCTACTTTAACTGAAATGTCCATTTTTTCATCTTGCACTGTATAATCATCATGCATAGTCTTTTCTTCATGCTTTAACTCAGCATCACACGTTTTATCTACCTGATCAGGTATCACATGTGTTGGTTGTTCAACTTCCGGAATGTCTATATTATCCTTAATGTTACATCTATCCTCTATATGTTCGACGTTTTCTCTCTCAATTGAAATATTATCTTTAATATTTTTCTCAAAAGTATCTTGTATTTTACCCACGTCTTCATCTTCAATCTCTGTCTTTTCTTTTAGTTTTGTAATATTTTTCGTTTCTGCAGTCAACTGTTGAATTTTTTCATCTTCATCTATACTAGATCCCTTTGCTTCATGATCTTTTTGAGTTATAGAAAATTCATCTACGCATGCAATTGTACTAAGTTTTTCAGACGGTTCTGTCACAGGTACTTGGAGAATATTTGCTCGATACTTATTACCTTCTAAAATATTAGCACGTTTTGCCTCTTCCTCCTCATATTTTTCAGATACCGATGAATAAATTTTGTTCTGCACAACATTTGATGTATCATCTTCTTGCTCTTCTCTGTACTTTTCAGGAGATAATTTTGAAATTTCTTCTTGTTGTATTACAGATTCCTCGGATATAGATTCTGAAATTGTCATTAACGTCTCGTATGCTTTTTCGCCATACTGAGGTTTACTCGGAGTAGATTGTTTTGAAGAATTTGGAGTTGTAGACGTTCTCGATGCGTTTCTCGTGGAAATTTTTGTTGGAGTTGTCATCGAGGAGCTCCTAGATGCTCTACTAGGCGTTCTCGGTGGTTGTGACGATCGCGTAGCTTCTGCAACTCTCTCTTGTGTTTCTTTCAAAGCTGTGTCACCAATATCTTCTGTTTGCAAAGCTGAATCATCTGTAAAAAAAGAAATATAATAAAATGTAATATTTTAGCTGCGTTCCACTTAACGCTCGCGACGCTCGTTTATCTTTGTTTATCATTTGATGAACAACCAAGGATGACATGACTCGCGAGCGTTAAGTGAAACGCAGCCTTTTTTATAGTTTTATACTATAGATCGTTGATGTCGAACAAAAATAAATCCAAAGTTAAAAAATTAAATTTTATAAATTAACACGAAATTATCAAGAAATGAAACATGACATTACATTAAATCACATCTAAACATGTAAATAATAAAGGTGCACAATCCGAGCACATTAATCAATCTCGTTGTCAGGTACATCTCATAATGTTATCAAGTGCCCGTGTAGACGTGATGTGTGATGATGATCGCCAAGAAGGCACTCGATTGCGATGCATGGTAACGATATACCACGAGAGATTAGTAGGGTGACGCATAATCGAAATAAGAATAAGTACGAGGGAGGCACTCGATGATGTATGACAGGCACGGGCACGACTTACACTCCTGTGTTTCCTCCTCCTCTAATGCCTTGCGTAGCCGCTCGACAAGCACTGGCTTGTTGCCCTTGGTGTCGAGGCCGCGGTCGCTCAGCGCGGCTCGCAACTCTACCACTTTCAATTTAGACGGATCCATCATGCACGCGCGATATGCCCCGTTAATCAGACAGGGAAATTCATGCACACCTTAACGTTTGACGCAAAGGAGAAAATGTTCACAAAAGACCCATATACACGCGCCACTGACCCGCGCTGCATACACAATATGGCGGAACGGCCGCAAACAGTTGGTTACGTAGCGCGCGCCGTGGCTATTGGTTGGCCACGCGACCGTTTCGAACCGACGCCAGCTGTACGACCAATCGCGACCGCCGTTTCATCCGCGACCAAGTGCGGCGCGTCCGACGATTGGTTCACTCCAAGGCGGGACGCGCAGTCATTCGCCAAAACGGCCGATGCTCTGGCGAATTTAAAAAGGGCGTGCGTCACACACGTATACATACGCATATACTTGGCTTATTACATTTTATTATATTTGTATCTTTAATGGAAATTTCAGAGAATGATTAAATCGTCGTAAGCAAGTGTCGCATCGTTTACTGTAACATTTATTGTGATAATTATGATAACCGATACTTTGATAGCGTTGCGTGCCTGAATAATTTAAATTGCATATTTATCGTCAGCCAATGAGAAGCACTTTTTCACGCGCGATGCTCAACGCAGATTTCCAATTGGCCGTTGTACCCTAGTATATCGTTTTCATGAAAGATCGATGCTTGACGTTGTGTATGTACGGTACGTACACGGTCGATAACACATGTACGACGGATGTTTATATCGTATGATTGATCGATCACGATTAAATTTTTTAACTCCCGCAATGCAAAGTAACTATATCTATATGGAGTTGTACGGAATTATGCATTCTGTTACATCGCATTCGTACTTCATCGCTTTTTATTCCGTAGTGAAATCGACCAAGTATGAATGCAATTAACATGAACTGGTTATCCTCAGCAGAAGGAGAATCTTTGGTCCATCACTTCTACGTGAATTCTTCTAAAAAGAGGAGATTCTATGGTGCCATCTATTTGTATTAATTATATAATCTAAAAACGCGCATGTTGGTTTTCTTTCCAGTTTACTGTTTTTATATGTATATATTTCAGGCATTCTGGAAAGGCCATCGTTGCCTTCCTCCATCGAGGAGGTCACTTACAAAATCTTCATGATAGGTAGATCTGGCGTAGGAAAGACTTCAGTGGTAGCAAGACTCGCAGGAATCCTCGACTCCAACAATTATACAGAAACTAATGGAATAAGAAAAACAAATATTTATTGGCCTGTAAAAATCTGGGATAAAGTCATTCTGTTTAAATTACAATTCTGGGACACCTCGGAAAGCAGTATAAAAAAATACAATCATATTCTGCCAGTATGTGTGAGAAAAATATGTACACAAGTTCTTCTTTGATAATTACATTCCATTAGAAAGATATACATAGATAATATCTTTTCAGGTCTGCAAAGATAAAGTTGATGCAATATGTTCTGTATTTTCCTTTGATGATGCGTCAAGTTTCAACGATATTCCATACTTGATGAATACAATGACCACTATAAAAGGAAAACCAGCGAATGTAGTGATTGGCACAAAGTAGTACTATTACTCGATGATTGTATAGCAAAATGGAAAAGATTCAGATAATCTTGGTCCGATTCTTTACAGGTTCAAACCTTGGTCAACTTCCATGATAGACGAAGCACAAATTAAAGAATTCGAGGACAAGTGGAAAGTTAAAGTGATTAAGATTGATGCCAGCAAATTGTCAGTAAGATCCGAGATATTTGATTGCTCGTATCAATTGAATGCTATTTGTAACATCTTATGGAATAGAGATAAAGAGTTTATATCTAAACTGATGGGTCAAGTTTAATAACATGTATTTTTCTGTATTTTATACAAAATAAAAAGTACAAAAAAAGGAGATATTTACCATATAAATGATCACTTAAACCTTAGAATTTGTATCCTCAATCACATATAGTTGCAAATTTAAACAATCTGTTTTAATATCTTTCAGTGGCAATAGATTTTTATCGATCATTTCTGCATTATCTTTAATAATCCATGGAAAATCTTCACATTTTGGATTTTCGCTCAGAATAATATGTGCCGTTTCATATGTTTGAATTTCGATAGAAAAGGTTGACTTGTCTGGAATGGGTTTTAAATATGTGTCGCACATTGATAATTTTAAGCAGATTGTTTTCAGTGCTTCTTCTGTTTTTAAATAATATGGATCTCTCCTTAAAATAGAAAAGAATAAATGATTAAAATGGAATAACATATTTATTATTGTTCAACGTACTCTGTAAGCTCTGCCTGTAGTTTAACCATATCAAAGACAAATTTTTCCATTGGCGATTTGGTCCTGTTGTAGAAGGTAAGACTGATGGCTTTAACACTGTTTTCATCTTCTTTTATCAATTCCCTGATTGCATTCAGAACATTTGATAAGTATTCATTCAATTCTGGATGTTCTGATACATATACCGTAATTCCATATATCTTTTTCTTAACAAAAATTTCCTTAGGATAGATTTTGCGAAAAAATAATATATGATTAAATGCTATTTCCAAAAATTCCAAAAGAATATCGATGCCAACTGCAAGTAAATTTTATTTATTTTGATGAAGCTGCACATATACATATATTATTAACCATTATAGACATATTGTTTGATATAAAAACAGATTTGATTATAAAATTATACCTATCTTGTCTTGAGACATTCTACAATGACACTAAAAATAGCTGTCATGCTGCGTTTAAAAAAAATTATGTATATAAAAAATTAATATTTTTTGACCATCTCACGTGCACACGTATTAAGCGATAAACCGCCATTTATATGATACTCGAATAGCGTCATCTATATCCACAAGTATGTACTATGTATCGCTGAATTCGCTGTGCTGATAAAATAAGAATTACTGCTATTATATATATATATATATATATATATATATATACACACACACATCATTATACAATACGAATAATACGATCTATATTAAAAAAAGATATTTTCACAAAATAAACAGTGTTTCAAGAAAAATATATATTTTCTTGTGTTAACATCAATATAAATATGTATCAACCGAATTTATAATTGGCATAAACCTCGCGGAACATATCGCGACATTTGATTTTAGCTTGAAGTTTTGCACATAGCAAAAATATTCCAGACAATTTTCTATGCAAGCTATATATCTCCTCGGGTGGTGGGCATAATCTATGATTTATTATAGTTGGCACTAAGGCTGGGATCCTGTAACACACAATTACTATATATATATTATGGGATAGATGCAGAAATAGGTTGAACATACCGTTTTGTTACATCTTGACCGCCAAAATCGTAATACTCTTGATTATTATCGAACACTTGCCCAAAAATCATGACTGCATCCACATGAGCATTCTCCATAACCTGATAATGAAAAAATTATTGTGCAATTAGAACCGTGCATATAGGAACAGTAATGTTTAAGATACAAATTGTTTAATAGAGATAATATACCTTGGACTCGTATCCAGTAAGAAATTTCATCTCTTGAGATAACTGTAGGACTTTATTGCGATTTCCTTCGCTTGCAGCATTAATAACTTCTATATATTTGTCCATAAACGTTTTTTCATAAGACCTGCATGCCCCAAAATCCAATAAAACTAACTGCAAAGATGTATCTATTAGTATTAATCGCAAAATTAACGTTACAAATATATAATTACTACATGAGAAACCTGTTTTGTATCGAGATTGTAAAAGAAGTTGGACCAATTTGGGTCAGTCTGCATATATCGAAATTCGAATAATTCCTTCAAGCACAGACGCATAATCAATTCACTTATACGTTCCTTAATCTTAATATCCATATTTGTACATTTGTCAACAGGTATACCTTCTATCATCTCTGTTGTAAATACTTTCTTTGTAGAGAGATCATCTAGGAATTTAATTCATATTAAATATAAAAAATTAATTTAATCTTTTCATATACCTATTATTTACCTATTACTGCAGGCACGTAATAATCTGGATAAAGTATTAGTAACTCCCTATATCTTTTTGTACACTCCGCTTCCCTTATATAATCCACTTCCCATGCTAGTTCTCGTTTCGCAACTTCCACTACGTTATCTATAAACATGCCCTCTGGAAATATATTCCATACCTGCAATGAACACATACAATATTCATATAATAAAATTTCTTATTAAAGTATTCTGCACAACATAATAATGATTCAAGATATTGTTACCTTCATTATGCCCACTAAATTCTCAATATCACTTTGAATACCTATAGCCACACCAGGATACTGAATCTTTATCGCTACATCTTGCTTATTTGGTAATGTGCCATGATGCACTTGTCCTAAGATATTATATAATTAGAGGATCTTTCAAATCAGTATCATATACGAATGTAAAAAGCATCTATATACCAATGGATGCTGCGGCGAATGGTTTTTCCTCAAAGAACGCCAATTTATTTCTCCAATTGTGTCCAAGTTCATTAGCTAATACTTTCTAGAAGAAATTGTAGATATTAAGAAATTCCTTTTTAATCTATACATTTATATCATTTACCTCTACTTGCCATGTTGGCATAAAATCAGCGCTTTGTCTGACTCTTTCAAAGATCTTCTGCAATTCGGGACTTATAATAGTATTATCTTGAATGCTTAATATTTGACCAATCTTTAAAGCTGCACCTATATTTTCGATAAATTGGTAATTCTTATATGGATATATAATATAGTTACGTATACCTTACCTCTCACTTTGCATAATGTTGAAACTATTCTCTCTGCATTAGCTTTAGTGAGAAACATACTGTCAACTGTATCTCCAATGCTCTGCTCCTTTAATCCTAATGTCCTCCGTGTATATTCTGCAGCAGTACCAAGACCAAGACCAATACCTAAGGTACCAAAACTTACCATTCTTTGCAATCTCGTAGAAGGAACTTTTCTTTCTCTGGCAGTAGGTGATAACTGTAACATTAATTAATTAAATAATATATTAGTTAATTAATATAAGTATACATACAAAATGAATAAATTTATTTATATAAAATGTAATAAATAAGAATTTATTTTTTGATACTTACACATTGCTTTGGTCTAACTGATAATTTAGCTTTTGGCCTTTCTTTAAAATTCATCTGTACATGCTCCTTTTCATGTACTTTAATTGAGGAAGGAACAGAATTTGCAACTTCGTTTTTAATATTCTTCTCATGTTCCAATTCCAATTTTCTCAAGATTTCTTTATCTTTATCAGACAGTTCTATGTCAGGTATCGCTTTGTTGGCATTAGTAATGGTCTTGATCTTTTCCTTTACACTCATATATTTTTTTGTTGTATTATTTTTCATGCCTTCTAAAGGATCTTGGGTTATAGATTTCTTAATATTGTATTTCGGTAATATAACATCTCCATCAATAGGCAATTCTTTTGGATCTTTTGCAGTATCGTATACATATAGTTTTTTCTCTTTCTTGGGGGTATAACCATCATTTTTTATATCCAAAGTTTGACTAGCTGTTATCTTAATATATTGTTTAATACCTTCTTCAACTACACTTATACGTTCAGATACTTCTTTCAAATCTTTTATTATCTGACCCTATAAAAAAAACAATCATTGTAACTAAGATATGTAAGATGATATATCACTCGCATATCAATCGCAAAACTTACAGGAACCTTACTTGGCTCTATGTTATTTAATTTCTTCCCTGCAGCTTGTAAACACTTTTCAGGTAAATCTTTTAAACTGGAGTGTATGATTCTATATTTGATTGCATCCTCCTGATTTTTTATCAGAGCATTCGTTACACTTTGTACACCCTTAAGTACACCAAGTAGATCGGAAACTTTGGACCGAGGCATTTCTGAAAAATCTCAATGGATTTTTTTACATTATAATATAAAATAACGTTTAAAAATAACGTTTTAATAATAATATAATAATTATATGTAATATAAATCCTTTACGTCATCGTTTGTAGAACCGGACATTGAGGTTAACACAATTCTGTATATTATTATTATATTGTAACGACATGGAATACGCAAATTTAATATCTTAATATAGTGATAAATGTAACTTACCGACGTAAATTATAGAAAATAATTCATCTATAAATAAAACAATTGTAAATAGAACTTTTTGTACATTATTGTACCAACATGACTCAGTGCATGTGATCGTATACGTGTTTCATAACTTATCTAAAGATGAAGAAATTGGGCATTAGCGCGGTACTTATACATTGCTGCACTTTTACCTTTGATTACATCATACATAATTCAGCAATACTCAAAAACGTTTTTCATATTGATCATAACATTTTACAATTTGTTTTCGCATAGAGATAAGTATTTTATTTTTTATTAATATTTTATTAAAATATTCATGATTTTTAAAATTAAAATAAGATAGCTAAACAACAAATTTTAAAAACTGTTTTATTTGCTTTACATATATTTTTATTTTATCGGCGTTCTTTGTGTAGAATTATTTAAGAAAATTTACAGAAATTTCACAATTCCACTAACGTTTCCACCTTATATGTATGTCAATAATAATTATATATACGAATTTAACGCAATGTTTTACTCGGATATCACACCGGAATATTCGATCGTATTAAACATCACAGAAAAATTATCCTCACACAATATAATATATTATTGCTATATATATATATATACAGCCATGGACAAAATTATTAGGCACTCTTGTTTTTTCTTTTTCCTATTTAACTATTCCTTCCAATTTACTTAAAAATTGGAAGGAATAGTTAAATGAGTAGGGTGCCTAATAATTTTGTCCATGGCTGTGTATATATATATATATATATATATATATGAATATTTTATAAGAAAATTATTAAGTGCCTATTATTATTTTCTTATATATAGCTTTATACAATACAAGCTCTACACGAAATCTATATTCTTTATTTTTATATAGATATATACATGATTATTTCTCTCGTTGTACCTTTATATCTTAATACTCTACAAACATAAAAAATTTTTTTACATTTACAATTCTAATAGCTTTGGGATGGCGACTCTAACGATCTTCTTCCGAAGAAAAGTTAGCATTAATATCTATAGATCTAACGTGTTGTGTGTGTAGGTGTGTGTGTGTGTGTGTGTGTGTGTGTGACTGTTAATTTTATTTTGTGAATTGCGAGTCTCTCAACAAGTTAAACTGATACACATGTATAATCTTTACACGTGAAATCGGATTTCCACAATTGTCATCCATCTTAAGCATATGTCGATTATTAACACATATGTGAACATTTATATATATTAGATTCAGATACAAAAATCCTTGAATATCGTAAAACTGATCAGACTTTCATAGGAATACATATATTGAATTAATCACGAGTTTAAGCACTTCTGACTCTACAAACTGTTAAATATTTTCAAAATCTGGTATATCGTGACACACAAAGTCATCTTCTCCAGTCTTTATATCATAAGTATAGATGAAAAGAAAGCCGATTTTATGACAGAATATTCAAGCGGGATTAAATGACATTTGGCTGATCTGGAATAAGCGAGGCAAAAAACGAACTGAAGAAGGTCCAAGTAAAGGCGAGAGCGCCTGGCCGTTGTTCTTCGTTCTCCTCATTGGCGTTCGTTCGTGCTTCCGGTTGCACGGTTGGCACTTGAGCATTTTGCTGTTGCGGCACAGCCTGAGGACCCACTACTTCGTTCTGCAACACTTGATTGTTGTTATCCGCGCGTCCATTGTTATTTTCGGCCAATAAGATTGGTTGTACCCTGAAGAAACCGCCTTGATATCTAGAATGGATATCTCATGTTACAATTTTCAGACAAGTTCAAAGAAAATATTAAAGAATAGAAACATATATAGCTTCAAGAGTAGTTGTAGATGTGTGTTAAAGAATATTAGAGAATCGACTTACAGATATATTGCAAATCCCAAAAATGTGACGATGAGGAACCTGAGAGGAGACGAATAGAAATACACTATACCAAATAGAACGACGATCCTAGACAACATGTAGAAGAAGTCCAACCAGTCACGATTAAACGCAGCATCTTCTCCCGCGACATTGTTTCCCGCATTGATCTCGGCTGCGTCTTGAGCCGCTGGTTGGGGTTGTTCGTCGCCAACATTGTTGTTATTGTTGCTTGTGTATGTATGTTGAGCCGTATCGCTTGTATTAATATTCATTTGCTGCAGGTATGGAATACTGGCTTGCAACTGTATGCCTTGTGCTGCCATTCTGCAAAAGAATATCGCGACATTTATGCATCTTTCATATTTTTTACAAAAATTCCAAGAGACAGTTATACACTTACAATTGCATGTACTGTGTAAAATAATGCGTATATGCCTGTTGCATCCAGGCTAACTGTTGACTATTTCGAGGATCAAGATATTGCTGAGGTAAATATTGTTGATGCTGAGATGCAGTAACATTAGCATTCTCTTGACTTTGATTCTGAACATTGTTACTTCTGATATGAACGTTTCTCGTTGCAGACGCAGCATCCCCATTTCTTTCGGCTGATTGATTTTGATCCGAAGTAGCTTTAGCAGTGCACATTTTTTGCGGGGTACAAACTAGATGAACGGTATATGCTTGATCCTCTGAACCATCGCACTGTCTCAAGATATCTTTCAATTGTGCAGAATCATTTAACAATTGACCAGAATAGATTAATTTCTGATGTGAACTTTCCTATAAACGACAACAATGATTTAAATCGATTACATATCTTCAAAAATTTTTTGTAATATAGCATGATGTAATAATAGTAAATAATTGTGTATTAATAATAGTAATAAAATACTAAAATGTTTTAAGTAACAACAAGGAGATTATAGAGATTTTAAAAATATTTGGGAAATCAAAAATACTTTTATAAAATGTATATAATCATTGATATTGATATATTTAATACATCAATATATACTGAGTCGTATCAGTAAAGATGAATACTATTTAAACAAAGATATCATCTTTTTACATAAAAAAAACTCATAAATACTTTCATCTAATGATATTATCTCCTTCAAACAGTACAATTCTTAGAATAGAGTATTATAATACTGATAATTTTGTAAAATTAAAAATTCAACTCTGAATAGAAAATTCACAAGTCTTTTCTACTAATTTTAATTCAATTACAACCGAGAATTACCATGTAGGATTTTTGCATTGAATTAGAGACCATTTAAATGTTTCGATCATCGTTGCTTAAACACGGTCATCCTTCCGCTCACCTTTAACGGTGCAAAGAGAGAAAAAAAAAGAAGAAAACAAAATGTAAAGAGAAACGCACGCTGCTTTCACCGGGCGGAGACGATTGCTTTCACGTAACTTACTGGCTTGCTGGGATAGACCTCGGATAGGTATTCCTTCAAACGGCCAATAGTCCAGCCGAGATCGCATTTGACCACCTGATCCTTAATCTGCTGATTCGGTGCCTTTATTATGAGATTAACGGCGGCGTCTGCCATTCTCTCCAATCTTCTCGGCGTGTTACAGCCAGCCCGAGGTCAGCTGTTGGCGTAGTACGCAACAGCGATTAACAATTCTTGCCGTCTCGTCGTCGTTTAACTGGAGACGGAGACGGAGACGGAAATCGAGTCGGCGACGTCGATCGCTCTCTTTGTCGATTGAGAGCGGAGAGGGAGGGGGGGGAGGAGAGAGAGCGCTGATCTTTAATTCTCAAGGAAACTTCTTGCACCCGCGATTCTCGTCGTGTTGCTTTTTAACAAATTCTGTCAGCCGATCGTGCACAAGTACAACGACAACCACCGTCAAATGTCATCCGATATCGCTCAAGCACAACTGTGTACATATATATACACACTTTCGCGACATGGAATTGTTGGAACTGCGATTTGGCGATCGCCCATTGGCCCGAGATTACGCGCGCTCGCTCGTGCACGCCTTATGCAAGAATTATGCCGAGTTTCCATGAGCGCTGCGTTCCGAAAAGCACGTGGCACCTATATATATATATATAGAGCGTCCGCGCAGTGCCGAAGCGAGAATTAAAATTGATTAAAGAAATAATACAACATTTTAATGAACGTAGCAGAAAAATCCAACAACTGTTATTTCAAATTTGCAATGTAACTTTTTAGCGTTGGAAATAGGTCTGTTTGTGTTGCTTGCACTTCTCGCACTTCTTGCACCTAAAGCGAGATAATAGGTCTGTTTGTGTTGCTTGCACTTCTCGCACTTCTTGCACTTAAAGCGAGATAAACATACGCGCTGGCGTTGAAGAAAAAAAGAACGAGAAGTACAAGTGCGAGAAGTGCAAGCAACACAAACAGACCTAATCATACGCGCTGGCGTTGAAGAAAAAAAGAAGGAGAAGTACAAGTGCGAAAAGTGCAAGCAACACAAACAGACCTAATGGTCGCGTTCAGCAGACCAAGCCGCTCAGTAGCAATCGAACGTGATTGGCTCTTACTTTTAGAACCAACCAATCAACGTAGAGTGTTGATAAGACGAACTCAACAGTTGTGTCTGCTGAACGCGCCTAATGTGATTTAATTCGTCTTAATTCAGATGCATTTAGGAAACAAACATGGAGATTTTCGAATCAAATTTAACTGCTTCTCTTCTCTCAGGTGTATCCGTATGTACGAACAAAATGTAGGTATTAAAACTGTTCTGTTTATTTTATGCGTGAAATTTTAAGGTGTATATTTTACGATACAGAGTTTTACAAGAAAGGAATAATGTTTTTATTCGTGTCATAGGGTTCCATCGAAATCTAAGAGAAGTGAATCGAGACGTTCATCGGTAAGTTTACATATGATTTTACACCTTAGTCTGATCTAACTCGTCTTTCGGATAAAAACTACCTATTTTAATAATATTAATATATCTTTATTAAAAATTAATGATTATTTATGTTGGTAGATTCTTAAACCGCGTAAACCACGGCAACCGTTGCAAAATGTAAATTTCGATTCCTCGTCCAACGAAAATAGTCCAACTGCGTCAAAAGTCAAGAGGCGTGTTAGTTTTGCGGAGAAGAAACATGTCAAGTAAGTACTTGGTACTTCATAGAGTTTAACTACAATTTATTGCTCTAATACTCTATTCTGTGCAGAGAGTTTTGTCATACTAATGAACAAGGGACTGTATGGGATAATACATATGAAGAGCATGATTTTAGTTTAAAAGGATCTTTTGTAGCTGATCAGAATGCTGAAGCTGAATCAAGAGAAAACACGTCATTATACGCTTCTAACAATGATTGTATAAATATTAATTCTGATAGCAATTCATGTTATCCAAACAATGCCTATTTAGCAAATAATCAGCTGTCGCAAGAATCTGTCAAAAGAGCCGGACAAGATAACGATACAAACTGTGATTTAGATTTCACCAATCCAATAAAATCTACGGAATTGTGTGATATATCTCAACTTGGATGTGCTACATTGCCAAGTAAATCTTATGTATCTAAGGATACAATATCGAGCGGTATTGTTGTGTATAACGATACGGATGAAGAATGTATGGAATTGTCTAAATCTCAATCTGGACAAACTGTAATAACAAATGCATCTTGTATATCTGAAAATGTTAAATCAAGAAATATTACTATATATAGAGATTCCGATGAAGAGAACTGTGTGGATAATGTTGCTAATAAATATGAGTCGTATTCTAACAATGTTAACTCTGAATTAGATAAGACACGTGCCCAGGATATGTCTATGGAATTAACTGCTCCAATATGTGCATCTTTATTATCTTCACATTTACATGCAGAAGAGCAAGAGGAGCATAAGCATAAGGATGTAAATAATTTTGATACAAATTATCCTACTAATTGTAATAATGTATCAATGGAAATTACCGAGGCTATACCAATATTTACGAAGTCTGCCACTTCTGATTTAGCAATTCCCAAACAAATTCCAACAACACTACAAAACTGTGAAAACACAAAATGGGATGCTGCAAATAGTCGCAACACAATATCTTCAACAATTTTACAATCTAATGTTTCTGAAGATGTTATTTCTGAACATACATCAGATGTAAATTATGCCAACGATTCAATGATATTAACATCTGTAATACAACCATTTATAGATGTTACAGGCACTGGTACATGTAGCACAAATAACACAGCTTTCAATAGTTCAATAGAAATGATTGTACCAACTAAAATCGATGAAAAAAATTCCTGTAATGAGAATATAGTTAAAGGAAATGATTTGAGAAAGGATCAATATTATGCAACTGATAAAACTGAGGTTTTTAATGATTCACCAATGGAAATGACAAAACCTGTAAGTACTATATTGCCTTCAAATGTTAATGATAAAGAAAATTTTAGAGTGGACGAACCAATATCCAGAGATGATAGAACTATATTCTTTCATAATATATCCATGGAAATGACTAAGACAGTGTCGACAAGAAGCAAACAAGAAATTACTGATACAATCACTTGTAAATCATTATCTGAAGAGAATGCACATAGTAGAAAGGATGTAAACACATTGGCCTGTTTTAATGAAGGAACTGGAATATTATGCAAGTCTATGGAGTTGACTGAAACTGTTCCTTCGTATCACGAGAGAATGTTTTATGCTGCAGATGCACAATCTGTAAGCAAAAGTACATGCAGTGATCATAAAAATGATAAAACTAAGTTTTTCAATGATGAATCAATGGAAATAACAAAGTCAATAAATATATTACCTTCAAACATTGATAAAGAGAATTTAAAAATCCATGAATCAGTATCGAGAAATGATAAAACTATGCTCTTTCATAATGTATCCATGGAAATGACTACGGCGGTGTCATCAAGAAACCGAGAAGAAATTACTTCGCCAATCTCTTGTAAATCAATATCTAAAGAGCATACAAATGGAGAAAAAGATACGAATAATTCAACCTGCTTTAATGAAGGAACTAAATTATTATGTAAATCTATGGAATTCACTGAAGTTGTTCCAATTTCTTTGCATGATGAGAAAACATTTAATACTACCCACACTACACAGTCTACATCATTTTCTCAAACACTGTCAAAAATGTATTTACCTGCTGAAAATTCCACGGGAGTAGCATTTCAAACTGACGCAATTGCAAACGAAACAATTCAAGATATTTCAATGGAAATTACTGCTGCAGTGCCATCAACATTACATCTTACACAAGACGAGAAAATGAATAAAACAGAGAATTTAATTATTTCTAAAGATAATGGATTCCAACATCTAACGACAAATAATAATCAAACAGAATCAAGGAAAAGCGTAACAAAAGAAAATTTAACAATTTCGAGGGAAATTGTAGAAATAGAAAATACTCAGTCTTCACTAGATAATTTAGTTCATTCTTTAAATGCAAATTTAGAAAAGTCCAAGAGTAGAAAAAGAATGTCTGACGAAAATGAAAGATCATATCCAAAAAAAATTCGCAATTCTTTTATGGAAGTTCAATCTTCTCAGGAAAATGATATTCATTCATTTCCAAATACTAATGTTAACTATGTAAATGATATTGAAAGTAATGAGTGTTTTGTAAAGGATATGATGGATCACACGCAGGTACCTGACTCAAATCGCAGGGATAGTCTAAATGAGATTGGTGAATATAGTTTCTTAAGAAAAAGTTTGCCGTACTTGGAAAACAGTCTCGAAGAGTTACAATCGATTAAACCGCCATCGTTCGTATGTTTAGACAGCGAGGAAGAAAATTCTTTCCACAAAATTCAACACGAACTTCAATCATCGACCATCACTGATATACCAGTCAATAATATTTCTAATCCATTAATAATAAATAATGTAGCAGAATCCAAATGTCTAATAGATTCGAGAAAAAATGTTGCAAACGATTTTACAATTTTAAGAGAAAAAGAGATGCCGATAAATATTGAAAACAATCAAGTAGAAAATTGTCACGGAAGCACTATAGTGGATAAAATTGAAGGTAATCAGGAAACTAATTGCCAAGTGATCACAAAGACAATTATTAATGACGATCAATTTAATAAATCAAATTATTATATGATGGAGAATATTAATGAACAAAGCATATTATCAATGAATGCTAACAATGGAAAGACTGTAGCAGTACAGGATGTTAACCATTGCACATCGCTAATTATTAAGGAAATTGAAGTAATAGACGATGAAGATGAAGTAGATGAAAGAACATATATCCAAAAGAGAATAAACGAAGATGCAAAGTTGCAGAATAATATTAAAGAAAAAAGACAATCTTTAGATAAAAAGAGGCAGGAGATAGAAGAATGCAGTGATGATTTCGAGAGTACAAGAACAATAATTAAAAATCAAACAAGTCCTGAAGAACATAGAACAAATTTAAATGGTGAAGAAATCCAGCAAAATATGGAACAAAAAGACGAATGTGCAACAGAAAGACTTGTAACGGAACAACATGTTAGTACGATTGAGAATGTTAAAAACATATCTTTAACCGAACAAGATCCATTTTTAACATTATCGCAAAAATTAGAAACGTATGCCGCAAGGTAAATGTATATATATCTTTATTATATCTTATTATTGAAAAACATTAAAAAGACCTAATATTATTTTTTTATAGGGAAGATTGTATTTGGGACATATATTATAAAAATATCGATAAGAAAATGATCGTTTTTGGTTTTATGTCAAATTCGTTATTGATAGCTACGTTCTTATCATACGATTTTAATGGCTCCGAAGAAAATTTGATTAAAGAAATCAAGATTATTTCCCGCGTTTCAGGTAATTATACAAATATCAATCAAAAAATAAAATTGCAATATTTTAATCTTATATCTTTTTGTGATAGATAATGCAGCAGTATTAATAAGGATAGCTCATAAATTAATTCTGGAGAAAGTAAATGCGGAAATACTTACAAATTTGTATAGAACTCATCAGGATATTCTTCCGATGTTAAATTTTATTTCGCAAGACGTGAAACTAGCGATGGATTTCATGTTCGACTTGAGGCGTTTAGATGACCTAAATTTAATGGAGATTGTTCATGACAAGTAATAATTTACATCAACTTGTATCGTACCATATTACATTAAATATGACATTATTATTTAAACTATTATAATCAATATATATACTTTACGAAATTGTAATAATCTGTTCATTTTAGAATTTCATTCGTCTCTCGAAGCAAACTGATGGATATTATATTGAAAGTCACGATCAAAGTTAAACGTTTTGATAAACTCACTTCGAATGATATCAACATTTGTTGTCTATTGGGTAGAATAAAGTAAGTTTATACAAATAGATAGTTTTTTACAAAGAGATAGTTTGAACAATAGTTGAATTTGATAAAATTATTTTTCTTTCTTTTTCTTACAGAGAAACAGATATTAAAAACTTAATTAAAAACGTAAAAAGAGATCATAAGTTTCTACGAAGGTATATGAATGATGTCAAAGATTATATTGATATAATGGAAGAGACTTTCAAATAATCTAATGATCGAAAATGAAAAGGCTTCTGATTAATCTTTTGATGAAGATATCGTTTAATTTCCTCGCAATATGTTCAAATTAGAAATAAAATAAATAAATATTTTAATCATCAATATTGTAAATAATCGTGCAATCACATTCATATTCGGAACATAATCGATGCCATAATATCGTTTTTTATTTTTATATTACTTTTGTACATGTAAGTTGTAAAAATATAAAAATGAATATAAAATGTTTTCTATACATTTTTTATACAGTGCATGATGAGAAATATAATAAAACCATAAAAAAAAGCATAGAATATATAATGATTATGTAATAAATATGTATAAAACTACAATTATACAATATTGTTTTTCTTATATAATACTTTTTTACATCATCAATTAAAAGTGTAATCATATTCTAGTTTTCCATACTTTTGTTTACAAGTTCTTTGATTAATTAAATTTTTCTTGACAAAAATTTAATGATGCAATATATCTTCGATATGCTTTTCGTATTATACTATAAAGTAATTGTATTGTAAGCAGACATAAGTTGCGCAGAGGTCAATCAACTAGTTTCAATGCAGCCGGTTCGGAGAACGCAGCTTTTTGTGCAAGCACACAAGCAACCCTTGGATAGTATATCGTGCGAACGATCGTCTTTCACAGAATCATACGACTTTCCGTCACGATCTTGAAAAAGAGTCGCCGTTCGCAATCGAGCATTAGTAATGGACTTTGATCGTGGGATCGAATAATCTCAAGCTGCAAAACGACTTCATTTTAACTCCGACTTTCCGTGTTGATTAATATTCTCTAAAATTATATTGCATTCATATTTTTATTATTATTTTTCTTAGTCAAATTAATTTTGTTTGGTGAGAGCACGATAGTAAAAATGAGGCAATACTAATTTACTAATAATGATATAGAATGTACTTCGACTTGGATATTATTAATTTCTTCAAATATCCAACGATAAGATTAAATTCCTTATATACAAGCGCCGTTTTTTTCCGGCATTTGTATACAATTGTAACTTTTAATCAGACTGTCAGTCGTACTATCTATTACCTCATCTTTCTACTACAATATAAGGAACTTTTGCGTTTTTCGTTAGAGAATTTTCAATTAAGAAAAATCTGATTATAAAATTACAAGAATTAATTTTTTTAGCAATAAATGTTAAAGTATCACGAATTTTGAGCGATGTTCAATCTTTATGTTGATTTTTAAATGCAATGTTCGATTTCTGGCGTGTTATAAACATCTCGAGCTTGTTAAAGAAGTTGGACTTTCTTTCACCGCGACTATGCCAGTCTCTTGCTGCAGCGTGGGCGTAGAGGCCCGGTTTTACGTGATTTCGTAACGACGACGGCAAACAGATTTCCAGTATCAAAAGGCATTTCGTGAGGATCCCGAAGACCTTCGGAGCCCCCTACCATTCACTCTCTCTCTCTCTCTCTCTCTCTCTCTCTTTTTCTCGCCCGTTTCTGCTTGATCTTCTCCCAGATTCTCGTGCATACAAAAACAGCACATACGAAGATCATTTGGTGCTACTTTTCATACTGCGGATGCATTAATAATTAAACGGGAAGACGTGTCATTTCGTGGAAGCGGAAAATGCAAGGATGTTGAGCTGTAGAAAGTTGTGTTTTCTTATTAGACGAATTAAAAACAATTAATAGTTTCATAATAATCTCATTTAATTAACCAAATTCGTCGATGCTCTTAGAATGTGTGGCAGAGTGTTTGATATTCCAAAAAGACATCGCTTCAGGATTTTTAGGGGTTTCTCTTTCTCCAGTGGCTCACACGACATCGTCGTCGTTGTTGTCAATCGTGACGATACCTGGTCCAGCTCCGGTGGAGAGCCGGAGCCGGTACGGAAAGCGCGACTATGGGTATGGCAAGTGGGCGTAAGGGCGGGAGAGAGAACGTCGTCCCGTGTTCCATACATGGCTATGCTATGTGGAAACCAAGAGACACAGAGAGACGGACGGACCGGGGGAGTCCCCACCGTGTGGACGGTGGAGGCGACGCGACGTTTTCTCGTCTCTCGAAGCGATTGCCGAGCATGCTCTTGACGCACAGTATTTCGCAGCACGCATGTCGTACGATCATTCGTACGATCGTCCTAGTGTTATATTGTTCGGGCATTCGTGTCACCACGCGTTTTCTTCCAAGATGCGCTACCCATTTTCCATACGATAATTTAGCAAGAGTTTACGTCCGATGAGTTACGTGTATATGTGTGATAGTGTACATCCCGATGAGCGGACTTCAACGATCCTCATCGCATATTGAAATCGCCAATTTGTCCTATAATTGGCGGAGATTCCTTGAAAAGATTTCACGTGCGACAATTATGCGGCGATATCGCTCGAGGGATAACGTATCGAAGAGTGATCAGAACCGAGCTTTTAGCCATTGAAATATCGCCAGACGTGACAGGACATAAAAAAGAAGTCGCGGAATCTCGAAGAAAGGATATGATACCGGGAAACGTTCAAATCCTTGATGGTCGTTCTTCATTGATATAGTACAGATCGCACGATGCACTCGCGACCACTTCACTGGCGTGGGTGCTACTGGGTTCCTCCTCCGCTTTGAAACCGAGGTCAGGTGTGGGAGGGTGCAAGGGTTGGTAACACGTTCGAGACTGGCACATTATACATTAGAGGTAACGTATTCTCTCTTCAGCGTTCTATATATAACCATGTAATGTAATCATATATCCGTATTTTCAGTACAAAAAATAATATTTAAATTAACATTTAAATAAAATATTTCCATCTTTTCTGTGGCACAGACGCTCTCATAATAAAGTAGATATATACTTTTTATATTTATACCTACAGGCTGTTACATCGCAATCCAAGGATACAAATATTTATAATATATATATGAATACATTTTGTATTGAGCGAAACTTTTCGCGTTCAATTGCGAGCTTCCTTCTTACGAAGCTTTGGTTCTTCTTTTGGCAAGTGAGATGCGTTTTTCAAACTTATCGAGATTCTCCACCATCTCCGTCGTAGGATATCGATACATCAATATCTCATCCATAATCTCTATCGGGCTTAACGGATTGGATTTAAGAGTAATTCTTCGGCGCAACGACAGCACCTTCTCCACGGCTTGCCGAATAAAATCCAGAGGAATTCCGATGGACATCTTGGCTAAACAGGAAACATCGATGTCGCGATCGACGCCGTGATATTTCATCAGTAGATCTTTATAATACATGTAAAGTGTGTTGTAGTCAGTGATGGGCACCATTATAAATTTATCATGAAACTTAACGAAACGGGCTGTCGCCTTCTGAGGTTCTTCGGACAGCGAGAGAAATAGTATCTGTTGGATAAATTCGACATATTAATAATAATTAACGTGATGAGAATTAGATTGCATTTATGTGTATGCCTGATATTCTCTCAGTAATATTCTTATGTGCCGACTCTATATATACATATATAATTATAATAATACTGTTACTACTAGATCTTCTCACTAAACGAAAAAATAAATCGTATGATTTATGTTTTAACTCTTACACAAATCTAAAAAAGTTTGAATAAAGCGACAATTCGGCAACTTTTTAAATGAATATATTTAAAATCAATTTGCCTTCTACAGTATTACGCCAGTAACAGTATCTGTCCGGAATATCCAACACTCTAAATCCTACGTTAACTCGCCGCCACCTACGTCCTCATACGGCGACCATATATACAGGTAGGAGGTGTTTCATTGATGAGCAACCTCGAGCAATCGAGATGAGAGGTCCGAACGGCGCAGGAGAAAGAGAGAGAGAGAGAGAGAGAGAGAGAGAGAGAGAGAGAGAGAGAGAGAGAGAGTCCGGTGTATGCGGACTCGTCGAGGTGGCGGCGATTCATTCATATTGAAGAAAGATCTCAAACGGGAATAACAAGAATTTTACAAAGTGGGCGTTGCTCGATTGCGTGCGCTTTAATACAGTCCTCCAATTTAGGAGTGTCACTCCGAGTTCTCACGATATATATTTCTAATGCCGAAAGATCTTTAAACATTATAGTACGAAGCGTTGAGAATGATATAGAATAATCGCGATATTAATAAAAATAAATAAATCACATGATAGAAAAAGAATAGTTACTAGAAATAGTAATTAATAGTTAAAAGAAGATTGTTTTCCAAAAGAAGATTGTTTGTAGCTTTACCTGGTCGCCTGGCTTAATGTCTTTCATTAGTTTAACAAAATAGTTTGCGAATCGCTTGGGTCGAAAATATTTTTCCTCAGGTGGAACTTTTTTCAGCCAAGGTTTCTCGCCAGCATCAAGAAATATGATAGAAGGCGCGTAAACACGAGCCACTTTAGAGATTATGTCAACAAGTCTCTGTTGCTTTCCTTTGCCCATATATTTATTAACCAAAACAGATGCTGATACGTCGAAAAGTAACGCGCCGATCTAGGAAAGCTCAAAGAGATATATTAGATATACGTTCTACTTTCATGGTATTATTATCATAATATTACAAAGAATTGAAAAACTATTGTATTTCGTACTAACATTTTCAATATCTTTTGGCGTAATAGTTACCTACATAGAAAGATATAGACGAGAGAGAGAATCACCTCTGAGCAAATGGCATTGGCAAGCGAAGTCTTTCCTGCTCCCGGTAATCCATAGATGCACACAGAACGCACGAGCGGTGCAACTTGATGCGTCTCCTTAGAAATTAAAGGCAATACGCAATATTCCAAGACGAGCTGCTTTACCTCTCCGAGCCGATGCTTGTAATTACGGGACTCGCGACGTGCCTCGTAATTTTGATAGGAGAGATCGCCAAACCAATCGCGTAAGAAAATAGTTCGGTAGTTTCTAATAATTTTAGCTCGTAGAAGTTCGCTGAAAAGATCCTCGACGGCCACATCTTCCAAAATATCCTTTTTCCTCTTTATTCCAGTTTTGTCAATATCTATCGTTATCTCTGTCACATAATAATTAATCAAATTTCAAATTTTTGTTTATATATATTAAATAATGAATGCAAATTCTTAATTATTAAATTTTTTGATCGATCACTTTTGTCCATTGTTGGAATCGTAAATTTTTTCTTATCACGTGCATGATCCTTCAGCAATGCCTTGTTTAATAATTCTAACTCGGCCCTCATCAATTCGTCCACTACCTCTCTCATTTCGAGCTGCAACTCATAACAGAGTTTCTCAGTGATTAGATCCAGATATTCTTGCTCTGGATCTTCTCCATTGCGAAAACTCCAGTTTTGAATGAAATCAATGTTTGTCTCCTCCAAGCAGGACAGAGCATCTGTTTGTGGCATTTTCCAACCAGGGACTTCACTCTTGATAGGTTCAACTTTGGGAACTGGTGTCATTTTCTTAGCCTTTGCCTTGGCTCGTTTCTCTTTTTCTAATTTTTCCATTAAATATTCCTGCGGCGTCGAAGTCTGTCCGGTTACAATCAGCACACTGCCTCCAAAATCCGCTGCCGGAAACACGTCGTAATGTCCTAAAGCGTTGTACCAAACGACAAACCATTCATGAATCTCGTCAGTGATTTCTTCTATTAGTCCGGGGCCTCTGATTCTCAGCAGCTTTTAGGAGAATAATTTTTTAAGTTTTTAATTTTACTCTTATTCTTTCCTTCTTGTTTTCTTTTACTTTTTACCTTTCTCTTTTATGATAATGCAACAAATTAGGAATTTGTGTTTGGAAAATTTACCCTCGTATGTTCATCGTTGATTGCCTTCTTCGTGTGTGCGTCGAACACGGGCATCAGCGCACGTCGCCGCTGAAAGTTGTCATCATCCTTCACGATTGTCTTGCGGCATCGCCAGCTTGGTATCGTCATACCCAAAGCCTCCTCGAGACGCGCGATTCGTTTTCTCATAGCTTTTCTAGCAGCATAACGTTGCCACGCGCGTTGTATCGTTACCGCCGACTTAATGTATCTAATGCGATCTATTTTTCTCGGTATTATATCTCCGGATCTCACTTTCTTGTTGTAATCATAAATACGTTTCACTGCGAAATTAGTATCAATAATTAAATAACAGACAAACGTTAAAAGAGTACACCTTTAATATAGACACCTGGATAACATTTCTTTTCTTTTACACGAGTGTTCTACTTGAGAAATTTTATTATAATAAGATTTATTTTGTTGTGTTTACCATCTGCACCGTAGCAACGTCCCTTCCTGGCTCTCTCATGACTCTGTATCAATAATATTGCGTTACGCATAGTTTTTTCAGCAGCAAGCTTCGCTTCTCGAGCGGCTTTTTCCTCGGGCGATTCGCGGATTAGCTCTACCTTCGAGGGCTGCACGATGCGTATTCTTCTTCGAGCGACACGCGTCTTGATTGTCTCATCCTCCATCTCGGGCATACTCTCAATATGCATCTGTGAAAGGCTGCGTTCTCTCATCTGTGGCACTAGACGATTACATCCAAAAAATTTATTTAAACTTTTAATGTTAACATAATTTATATTTAAAAATTCAATTAATATATTTATATTAATATATTATTTCAACATCTTAATACAATTTTATTATCAATAAAAAACAATAAACACTAACTATGAACCTTTGTCAGCACTCTCCACCAACTCTTGAATAAACTTCCTGCGTTCCTCTACACGTTCTCGGCCAGACACCGATGCAAACAGCTCGATGTCGTCCGGCGTGAATTTCATTTGATTTAAAATATTATCAGGCCATCTGTAGATAATATTTTTTTTGTAAATTGGAGATAATTGAATGAGCAATGAAAAACGTACTGATAATCCGTATAATCCAGCTTGACAATTTCCTTTTTATATTCTAGCATTCGTCCGATGGCACAATCTAACATCTTCTTAATTAATTCTCTCTTCTGTGTTTGGACCATTTGATCGTAACACATGATAAGTCTTCTTACGATATTACGATATCTATATATTAATTCAAATGATCAATCAATGATTTTAGTGAAAAAAGATAACGTATTATTTATATTATATTTGAAATTTTTATTATATACACACACACACACACGCGCGCGCGAGATGTTTTCACAAAATTAATTTAAGCACATACCTCAGATACGTAGATAACGCTGAATTTAAAGCAGCTGCTTTTTTTAACGGTGCGTTTTCTTGCAATCCTCGTTCGAGTTCTAGCAGCTTTTCCAGATCGTTTCTCGTGATAAGCCATAATTCGTTATAATAAATGTGAGACATCGAATTTAAATATGCTTTACATGGATGTGTATTCTAGAATTTTGTAATATTTACACTCGCAATTTGGAACTTGTCACTTTTCTAAATTGTGATTATCAGTGATTGACGTTTAAGAATGAATTTGCATGCATCAACTAAAAACAAAATCGAAATTTTATTTTGCAGCATTACTCGTCAGATCGTATGATAAGGAAATATTTTCTGTATGATAATTGATTATAAATGCAATACACTTATCAAATATCTCTTTCCAGAATGCCGAAATTATTTCGAGACCTACTCGTCTTAGCATTGATAATGACGGCGTCATGTCTCGATGCGGTAGAGGACAATGTCACAACAACGACAATGGAGATGTCTACATTGATAACAACATCGACGAGTACATCTATGAGAACGACGATCACCGAGGAAAACGTATTATCGCCGTCGACGACTGTGACACCGCAAGACGATGGCATTTCGAAAAATCTGTCCATTGCATTACCATCGTCGTCATCGTCGTCTTCTCCTAAAACTGTATGGGAATGTCCGAATATCACAAAAGCGGGCGTGGAGTGCTCTTGCGATTTTCCACATACGCTCAGATGTACCGGCGATAGAACAGCCCTGCAGGTAATTGCGACAGGAGATTGCCCTCATACGTCAACATATGTAATAGATACTATTTAGCTATAATAAGCGTGACAAAATTAATTTATTCTATTTGATAAGACCTATAAATTTTTCTCGGGGGAAATTTTAAAATATATAAGAAGATAAGTGTTGTAAGCTCAATCTCTAATATTTGATGTTACGCTTCGCAGTACAATCGAGGTCGTTACTTTTTAAGCAACGGTCAAGAAGAGCGTGGGTGGTATAGATTGCCAATGAAATACAAGTGGTATATACATATATTATTCAAGAGTCCATTGTGCCCGCTTCTCTTTTCATCCCTTCCCTCTTCTCGACTGCTTCATCTCTTTTACTTCATATTGCTCGATAGCATCTGTTGTTTGATACTGAGTATCCTGTTATCTCTTTTCATCCCTTCTCTCTTCTCGGCTGCTTCATCTCTATTACTTCATGTTATTCAATACCATCCGTTGTTTGATACTGAATATCCTGTTATCAATTTTGTTAGTATTGCACTTACAATGATTTTTTTTGTAAATCTGTTGAAAGAATATAAAATTTAAAAATGCGACAGCAATGTGTAAATTTTGAGATAAATGACAGAAATAATGAAGAAATTATTTTCAATTTGTTCTATTATTTCTCTTAGACTATCAGCGAACATTTGAAACATAGTCAGCCGGACACAATATCATTGCTAGACGTGACTGTGACGGGAATTTCTGTGTTGCCGGCACATTTTCTCGAGGATGTCGCACTTCACGGTTTAGTCGTCTCCACTGGCGAGCTGCGACACGTTCACGAGAATGCGTTTACCGCACTGGCGCGACCGTTACAAGCGCTAGGATTACCCAGTAATCTTCTAGATTCAGTTCCCACAATCGCGCTGTCATATCTGGTTGGTCTGGATCGACTGGACCTATCTCATAACAAATTGAAGACATTAGAAGCGGACTCGTTCAAGGTACAATTGATTAAGAGAATTTTACATATATATATATATATATATATATATATATATATATAGTTAATATAGTTTTATATATATAGTTCTTTGCAAAAAGAGACAGTTATTCATAAAAAATAGTTTTGAGAAGATCGATTAATGAGTAACAAAACATTCTGTTTCAGGGATTGTCAAGTCTAACTTATCTAGATTTGTGTGATAATCTGTTGTCACAATTATCGCCGCAGGTTTTTTTGACATTGCCGGCATTGCGCTCGTTAAGAATGCGTGGAAATCGCCTGAGCATTTCCGCTTTGTCTGCGTTGAGAGGTCTGAAGCGCTTAGAAGAGTTAGATTTGTCAAACAATCTATTGCTGGGCCCAATGGGTCCCAATCTATTGCCACAAATGCCCAAACTACATTTCCTTACAGTCTCAGAAAACGGTCTCATCAACGTTCAACAAGGAGCTCTCATGGGTCTCAGAAATCTCACTTATTTAAGTTTGAGTCACAATCAGGTAAGCGCTTATTTAAAAAATAAGTTTAAGTTAGAGAGATCTCGCTTAAAATAATATAAAAGAAAGATTAATTATTTCGAAATTATTTCATTTAAGTCGTTAAATATTAATTCGCAGATTGACGTGCTGGAGGATCATTCATTTAAGTACCTGTCGACTTTGACACGACTGGACTTGGCGAATAATCGCATCGTCGCCGTATCCAGCGCTTCCTTGGCTCATTTAGAGAAATTAACTACTTTAGATCTAACGCACAACTTTCTGCGAGCGTTGACGGCCGATTTAGTAGTGCCATTGAAGAGTTTACAGGATCTACGGTTGGATGACAATGATATCACAATCGTGGCAAATGATGTGCTAACGTCAAAGCTGCGTCTCAAAAAACTCTCCCTCGCCGATAATCCATTAAATTGTGATTGTACCCTGTTGGAGTTTGCTAATTGGTTGTCAAACTCCAGCCTGATGGAAGAGGACAAATCATCCGCAGTGTGCGCGACGCCGCCTGCCCTAGAGAACGGTATCCTAACGCAAGTACCGCCAGGCAGTTTACTTTGCGGCGAACCCACACCTCCCATGATCACCAGGATACCATTGGAGGGTGCGCAACTAAGTCTCAAAGAGTTTCACTATGACAAGTCAACAGGTATCAATTTATTATGGCACGTGGAGCAGTGCGCTGAACGTTACACTTGCGATTCACTTATTGTCTATGAAACAATCGGCGACAGCGAGATCCAAACAGAGTCCAGTCCACTGCACTGTGATTCCCGAATGATGCGAGATCCCTGCATCCTGCCAGTCACCATACCAGCCTCCCTACATTTGCAATTGGGTCACAAATATCGTTATTGTGTAGTTTTGTTAGTACCCACTGTCTACGACGATGTGTCCCTTGGTCTCGGCTGTAGCGACGTCATCGTTTTAGAAAAGACTCAGCAACAGATAGCGACAGAAGAGAATCCTCCGACATCTACGCAGACATCTCTTGACTTTTACTCGCGAATCACCGGCATTCACGTAAATGTATCTGATAAGGGCTATTTGCACGTCGATGTAGTTCTCTCTACAAAGAACATGACGTTATCATCGGCTTGCCAATTGTCCATCATCGTATTCGACGAGGTCTCTGCGGTGCATCGACAGAGACTCAATTGTAGCGCCGCATTCGTCACCGACGTACAAGTATCGTTGCCGGGTTACTACAGGGTATGTGCCAGTTTAGATGAACTCACCAACCTTGTCGTTATGTCCGGCAACTTGGTGGATGATCGCGAAAGGTTCCGTTGCGTCGAGTTAGTTGAGCAGGGTTACAGCAAACGAAACATTGAGGTATTCATCATTATGGCCGTGATCGCTGCTACCGGTATTCTTCTCATTATCCTTGCCGTACTCGGTAGAAGTCTTGCAAGGCGTCTGCGACACCCGAGGATACAGGCACAATGCTTCCTGCCGGCCCAGGAGTTTGAGATCACCCACAAAGCTCATTATATCAAACTCCTAGCAACAACGAAAGTTTAACGAGAATGATATCAATGACGAATTCAATATTGTTTTTAGAATTCAAAAAATTCAGAATTTAAGAATTCAGGAATGAAGATATAGAAGCAAAATTTATACATTTTCTTTTCCTCTCCGACAAAATATTGGGTTAGGAGTATAATTTTATTGTATATTTTACAGATTGCGTTATTTCCAGACAAGAGAATATAGCAAAAACTAACTTTAGCGTATATTTAATTATTTAAATGTTTATTATATATACAGCCATGGACAAAATTATTAGGCACCCTTCTCATTTAACTATTCCTTCCAATTTTTAAGTAAATTGGAAGGAATAGTTCAATAGAAAAAAGAAAAAACAAGAGTGCCTAATAATTTTGTCCATGGCTGTATATATATATATATATATATATATATATATATATATATATTTCAAAGTTATTTTTTTAACTCAATTTTAAAACGAGGAAAGATACAATTCATTTAAATTTGTATATATGTAATGTTTTTTAACATAATCTGTGTACATGAAATGTTTTTTAACTTCGCCAAAAATCTTGGAAACTGAAAAAGAATGTAAGCTTTTATACGTCTCAAATTTATTCTCAAAAATTAATATATGATAAATATATGTACATAATATATGCAATGGGGGGGGGGGAGACTTCAATGAGTCAATTTATGGGAATATTGTAAAAAATATAATTGAAGATTCTTTTTTAGCATTTAAATATTTCAAATTTAATGGGTAATTATTTTCATGAAAGAGATTATCTTAATATTTTTATATATTTAATAATTTAGTATAAACACACACATTCACATACAAAGTAATTCACATAAAAGTGTCTAACTTTGAGGGAAGATATCTTCTCATTTTGTAATATATACATTCATACATATACATACATATATATATGTGTATGTGTACTAATATTGGTGTTACGTAGTTGTAAATATGTTATTTTTTATCGTTTTTAATAGTTACAAACACATCGCGTGCACTGTTGCAATGTACAGTAATAAATATATAATATGATTACTATTATATTATATTTAGCAGTTATTTCGTTTTGTTTACTAAATATCGAGAGGTACACAAGTGTGCTTCTTGTAGACAAATGAGTATAAATAAACGTTTGTTTAATATATCTTTTTATCTGCTCTTTCAATATAAATATAGGAGAAAATATCATTTGATTTGAAATATTACCTCAAATGTGAGAATACGTTACAATCGCCATTATACGATCAATTATGAAGTTGTTTGTAATCTTTGCGCGGAAATTTTGAAAAATGAACATGTATCGTCATCTTCGAGAGACTAGGCTAAACATCTAAAAAGAATAATTTTTTTTAACAGTTTGCTTTATCGACAATTGATTCGAATATTCGATTTTACTTTCCATTGTAGTTCCCTGTATGCCCTGTAGGCGTAAAGGTAAGGACAGCAACCTGTATGCAGGTTGTTCGAAACATTTTCAAATAACCTTTTCTTATCTATCGATATTAGGATTTTTATCTGCCATTGTTAAAAGTGTCTTATCAAAATGATTCAGTGATACCAAGAAGCATTATAAATATCGTGTAGGAAAATTTTATTACTAAACTCCAATTGAAAATTAATATCTAATTAATATCTCTAACATTGTCATTTTGTAATTTTACACGTTCCATTCTATTACCGCTACCATCGCTTGAAATTATCAAAGATACAATTATTACGATGGACAAGAATGATAAATTGCAAATATTGAAAAATGCTATAAAGAGTTATCCCGACTTTCCAGAACCTGGAATTGTTTTCCGGTAAGTGTGAAGAAAAACTTAAAAATGACATAGGATCAGGGATTATTCTGATTTTATATTGATCCTACTTTACATTTGTTATATTATATAAATTATTTACTTTATTATATTATAAATTATTTACTTTCAGAGATATATTTGGTGTTTTTCACAATATTGTAGCATTACGAGCAATGAAAGATTTAATTGTGGAACATATTTTATTCCTTGAAGTCGATTTAATTGTAGGATTGGATTCACGTGGCTTCCTCTTTGGTCCTATGATTTGCATGGAGTTGGGCAAGCCTTTTTTACCTATTAGAAAAAAGGGTAAACTTCCAGGCAAAGTTACCCAGCTGAAATATTCATTAGAATATGGAGAAGTATGTCCAGAATCTATATAATATTGTTTATAAATTACTTTCCGTATATAAATGAATTTTTTTCTATCTCTGTAGGCCATATTTGAGTTGCAAACAGAATTCATTAAGAAAGGAACGAGAGTACTAATTGTTGATGATTTATTGGCAACTGGAGGTAAAATAAAAAGTTCTTTATAAAATTATATTACAATATATTGTTTAGAATAGATTATCAACAGATGAATATATTATTTAAAGGTTCCATGGCTGCAGCAGTACAATTAATAAAATCAGTAGGCGCTGATATAATTGAATGCTTGGTAATAATGGAATTGAATTTGTTGAAAGGTCGAGATAAGCTCGGCGTTCCTGTTCATTCCTTGATACAATATGATCATTAACAGATAATTTGTAATATTTGCAAGTATAAATATTACAAAACTCAGTATATGGGCAACCAAATGTAAAATTTTATGCTTTTAACAATGCAATGAGATTACATCATACATTCTTGCTACATTAAAATAAAACAAATATTTTTTTATACATATATAAAAATATATATATATATACACTATATATATCCCTGCATACAAAAATTTTTTATATTTTATATATTATAATGTAAAAAAATGTAAAGATGGTAATTTGTAAAAAGTATACAAATAATTTTTCGAAAAAAAATATATAACAAAATATATTATGTCTATTATGTAATAATTGTATCAAAATGTTGTTTTATTTTGTCTAAACTTGGTGACTTTTGCATTGCAAAAGCACGTTCTAACTAACATCCATCTCTAATTTGTGAATCCAAGAAACTTTGTACTTCATACTCGAGTTTTGTTACATCTTGTTGTAACTTTTTATAATTCCCTGAATTAACGTTTTTAAAATTTGAAATTCTATCTTCTGTAATCTTGCATTTATTACATTGTTGTATCCTTTCAGACAGCGAATCAGGATCTTTATACAAGTGATAACAGAATTTTTCTTTTCCTGCGTTTGGTAGCCATGTCTGCAATTTCCAATTTAAATTACTACCTTGTTCTTGAAAACATTTTTGTACCTCTGAAATGGAAGCAACCAATTAATTATGTCTCTCCACTATATGTATATATAATTTAATTAAATTATAATCTAAAAATTATATATATATATATATATATATATATTATTGAGATTAAGATGAGAAGATATAAGAAATTAAAGAAAAAAAATATAGAAATTTGGAAATATGAAAATTAATATAATTTTACCATTTATTCTTGTTTCATGAATTTGTTTTGTAAAAGCCTCGGTTTCTGCACGTAATCTTCTCTTTTCAAAATCTGCAATCCTACGATTATATTCTTGCGTATTTTGTTCTTGCATTTTTAATTTTTCTAAATCTCCAATGCTGAGATTTTCGGTAAGAAATTTTGGATACTCTTTCAATATAAACGAAAGATAGGGACCACTATGATTCAATTGCAATAGTTTATCCCTGAAATAATAATTTTAAATATTAATATCCCACCATGTGATTAACTTGTATGATATTATGATCTCTTGTACATTACCTCAGATAACGATTAGGATGCACCCGTTGTGATATCTTCTGATCTAGTTTTCTTGCAATCTTTAACAAATCCTTAGTTCTAATATGACTTTGAGTACTATAAAACGCTTTAATATCTCCAGATGACTTTATTAAAGAAATTATATTTTCTCTCGAAGAAATACTATATGCAATGACACACATCAATAGCAGGGAAGGTTTTTGAAAAGATATCAGATGATCCCACAAAATTAACCATTCGTCTCCTGATAACACTTCGCTCATCGCAGTTTGAAGTAATGGCCATGCATATTCGCTACTTGTTATTCCATGTTCGCAAAAAATGTTCAATAGCATAGGATCAGCTTCTAGGAGAATATTCTCAATAATCCCCAAAATATTTAATGGTGGCAAAGGATGATATTCAAACCACTTTTGGCAATAGTTCAGTAATATACTTAAAATCAATTCAAAGGCAAGTAAAGGGTCTTTCTGAAACAAATAAACATATTTTAGTATGCCTTCTGGCCTAAACAAAGTATCTGTTCAAAATGAAATAAGAAGGTACCTGAAATACCATAAGAAATGGAAAAATGAAATTGGGAAGAAACAGACTCTGTATTAGCAAAGGACACCATTGCAGCAAGCAATCCATCGTCATGGCTAACAATGATGCCTTACTTTTGTCTGCCAAGGGAAGACTTCTTAAAGTATTCAATGCAAATCTTCCACGCGTTACCTTACTTGCCAAGGCAACATATGCACTTTTATTGGCTGGTAATTTTAAAATAGTGGACCAAATTAATGTACGATATTTCTTCGGATATTCTCCAAATTCTTTCAAAATTGGCATCAATCGTTTCATATCTAATTCTTGCTTCATGCTTTGTCTAACATATTCCAAATGATCACTTATTTTATGCGCATGTACTCTATATGGTTTTAACAATCTATTAGGTTGAAGACATTTTTTCGAAATTATTTTGTCTGTGTACATTATGTTTAAACATCCTTCCTGATCTATGTGCGCTATGTACCTCCCAGCAGATGAAATTGCAAATTTTTTAACCCTATCAATAGGGGTAGGTATCTCAAGAAAAGTTAATGCATTCATGTCACAAAATTGAAGAGTACATTTTGAGGATAAAAATGCAAGGATTTTGTTTGCCCCACCATCTAATGGGCATGGAACAACAGATAATTGTTTTGTTTCAACAAAATTATTAGGTAAACATAGTTTCTTTAATAAACTCCAATCATATGTATTAAGAATGCTTATGTTTCTTGTACCTCCCATTATCATAGCTCTTCCATCTCTTGTGAAGATAAAATCTTTGATATAACGTATTCCAAATATCTTTGTATCAATTTTGGTATCTTCATGCAACCGTCTTAATGTCCAAGCCTGCATAGTGTCATTGTGATATAGCACGACAATATGACCCACGTTTGAGAAAGCAGCTTTCTTGATAGCGTTTTGTATTCTAACTTTTAATTGATGAGCTTTATTACAAGACTTCAGATCCCATATTATTACCTCGTTTCGAGAGCTTGTCAGACAATAATGTTTGTAAAAAGAACAATGTGTTGGTGCTAGTTTATGACCGGCTAACAAACAAAACTTATTGATGTCTGTATGAAGCTTCCAAATCTTTATATCACCGGTATCAAGTCCTATTAGTATTTCTTCTGTACACATAGGACTAAATGCCAGAAAGGTAGGTCGCCCGACTTTTCCTAGTATTTTGTAACATGGAACATCCCCAAGCAACTCGATGTAATGTAAGTATCCTGCGATATCTACTACAATCAGGCATTCCTCGTCATGATCGAAAGACATTTGTACAAAACCGAGTCTAGCTGTACAATGTTTTTTCTTAACGCTGGCTTTGGGTTCATATTTGTAACTGTCGTTACTTTTAATTAACTTATTCCAGTCGCTATTGTACATAGTAGAAGTACGTAAACATGAGCAAAAGTTAAATACAATTATTCAGTATGAATTTCTTTAAAGATTTCTTTGGATTCGTTCTATATCTTCATTATATTGTCTATTACTCTCTTTTAATTTTATAAAATAACATCTGTCGCGGATCAGATGTGATGGATATGATATAACACATCTTCTGCGTAATATTTGGCAAATATTATATCCAGTTGTGTCAATAGCGTCAAAAATAATGGCTCTTATACACAGAATGCGGCAACCAGCCAGCGGCGTTTTGTGTTTGTGTGTAGGAGCCATAACCTATTACATATGCGTTCCCAGCGTTCCGAAACTCATCGAAAAGTAGTATTTAAGCGGGGAGCACACACTCCTCCATAACGCAAAACGCATAATGCACAAGGAAATCAGCCAATCAGAATCCTCGGAACGAGAAGTGGGAATGATAATAAAGGATTCTGATTGGGTGATTTCCCTTATGCATTATGGAAAAGTGTGTGCTCACCGCTATAATCTTTGCGTCGTCTGCGAGAGCACATACCATTCGTCGGTTCGATAAATTAGTTTTGTTTCTCTCAACGTTAACGCCGCTGCTACCGTATGTTACGTTAAAATGGTAGATAATACAGAACCCAATCTAAAGATGGTAATAGTAGAAGATACATTGAACTCTTTTATTAAATAATAAAGATATTTATATATTTCTTTTATTTATAATATAATCGCGAAATAATTAAATGAAATCTCATTTCCAAAAAGGCTCGATTGACCGAAGGTTGTGTACATACATATATATAGCTAACCTTTTTTACGTGTTTACTGTATAATGTAAGAGGTATGCATAAGATGATTTTCGTGAGTGCCTTCTCATTGCACGTGATATTCTATGGCTTTTTGACGATGATAGTCTCGTATCAATTTGATTGCCTAAAAGTCTTTTTTTTATGTGAATAATCTCGAATTCCACAGCCAACAGAACATCTATTTATAATGGTGAGAAAAGGAGTGAAACTACTAAATTGTTACCTTGTTATTTTTTTATTGATCATACGTATATACCATACACCGGATTTTGTAAGCGCGTGCGAGAAATGTTTATGTCAAGCAGTACATATTTTAATGTTTCTCGGAGTCTCAGATGTTCTCAAAATTTCTTGCTAAGCTTTATTTTTCCCATAATACCTGAATGGTAACGTAATATTATCGAACTTTGCTTCTACATGAGTTTTATATATAAAAATCTCTTTGCAGTCTGTTGCTGAATTTTTAAAAGGCCTTCCGTCACATGATGAAAACAATTTTGCAAATTTTCATACTGATAATGGAAATCGGACATGTGTCAAGAGACCATCGGTCTATCTTCCTACTAAGGATTATCCTTCCGAACAAAGTAACTTTATATTATAATGCATCGATAATATTCCATTATATTATCTAATTTCTTTATGTTTGCAGTCATAGTTACTGAGAAGACCACCATTTTATTGAGGTATCTTCATCAACAATGGGATAAGAAGGTAAAAAGCAGTTAGAACGCACATACACACACACACACATAAACGTATATACTGCTGCAAAATGATAAGACTCTATGAAAATTACTGGGATACAAGTTTGCGTGTACAGCAGCATAATGTAATAAATAGAAATATCATTTTTTAAATAATATGCATGTAAAATAAACGGATGATGCAACCAATTTTTAATTTAAAGAAAATGATGGATTTTGAGTTGAACAAAATTATGTGAGTCGTTCCTTAAAAAGCAAAAAAACATTGTAATTAAATAAAACTAGTATCCTTTTCATGTTAATAAGAATAGACCTGCCTTTATTCTAAACTACTTTGATCATTTTATTAGATAAAGTCATATTCGGCTTTACAATTTCGGTCTCAATCTTGATCCTCAGGTCTTTTTTGTATATATAAAATTGTAATTTTCAATTCACTAACATTATTGCTTTCCACTTTATATATAGCTCCATTAAATCTTTTATACATTTTCTATAAAATTTATGTGTTTTGGCTTTAAAATAATTGTTATGCTTGCGATATGACTAGTTGTATTATTGTGCTGGAATATGTAATTTTTTACATTACAATTTTGAATTGGTTCTATAATGAGTTTCAAATAATTAATACTTTTCATCTGTTTTTTTATTCTAATCAATACTTGCTTATAGTATCCTAAATCTTTTACCATATTGATGACAACTCAAAATCCTTTCTCCTTTTTAAAGATTGTAAAAATTATATTTCCAATCATTAGAACCATCAAATTTATATCTTTTTCGTTAGTGAATATCATATATTATTTACAAAGGTATATACACATCTCTATATTCTCTTCAAGATAATAGTAAACAACAGTGCTTTATAACTTTGACAGCTCTGTAACTAATTTTTTTCAAATATTTTGCTTGTATCACTTCTTAATAGATTTATTTAAACTATATTCTCTGTTGCAATTTATCTAAGGATAAATTCTTCAAAACTGTTTCTACAATTTCTTTTTTTTCCTTAGGGAAAATGTTACTGATTTATCTAATGACTTCTTTTTTCTATAATTTTTTTAAATTTATTTAGAAAGTTCTAAATAACACATTGCCTTCTTATTTTATTTGTGCTAAATTCTTTCCTTTTATTTTTAACTCTGAAATATCTAAGACAAGTTTTTCTGATATATTTTTCTTATTTTTCTTTATTAGTTTTTCTCATTTTTTTTCATTTTAGATTATATAGACTTACAAAGGCATACACATTCACACATGATGTAATGAGGTGCCTTATCATTTTATCCAACAGTATAGTTATAATGTTATCTATTGTTAGTAATTACGTATATATATTGTTAAACGTTTTTATTAAATAATTTTTTGATATTTTTAATCACAAATATGAAACTCTATAGAATGCAGATAGAAAAAGAGAGTTCTTATCTACCAACGGCGACTCCCAGGATGATGCATCTACAGTACGCAGTAAAAGGCCACGTCTCGATCTGAATAACAGTCTTTAAAATATGTTACACTTTTCATACGAACATATATTCTTGGATAATTAATGATTTATACACAATATAAATCAATTATTCACAAACGGACATATTTATGGTACAAGGCTACATTATTGTTTAAATTTATGGAAGTAAAATGTACCATTTTTGACAACATCTTTTAGTAAATTCATTCTTTTCTTGGTTCTGATTGTATTGTAAAAATTATATAATGTGTATAATTTATTTTTAATTGTATAATTAAAAAAAATTATATATAAAATACGATAAATTGATGTGCTCTGTACATATCGTGATATACTTTTAATCGCGTCCATTTTTTGCCATCTCAATTGTTATCATTATGTTAAGTACTACTGTTAATGTATCAATTGTAATAGAAACAATAATTGTTTACAATTGCAGACTTTCCTTTATAGAAATTATTTATTACAGAGGAAAATGAATCTTACTCAAAAGAGATGGCATACATTGTTTGCAAAATAAGTCATTATTATTTTAAACCTGTAAGGCATTTATCTCATTATAAGACGAACTTGTAAATCTTTTTACACAGTATTTATTATATTACAATTCGGTATAATAATATTAATAATAACTAAATCGTAAATAATGATTGTATCTTACAAGAATAATTATAATTGTAATTGTATATTAAAATGGAATATTTAAAATAAATTTGTTTGATATAGTTATATATTTTATTTTTATTTGTAATATATTTATGTGCAAGATCTCTATGATAAAGTATCATACTTTAAGTACGTTGTTGAGTATATAGAAATATTTTACAAATATATTATTTTGCTCGTTGCAATATGTATATAATTTCTGAAACAAGTAAATAATAATTATATGAATATTTCGTTTTTTCATACGTTGACGTAGATTAAAGTAACAACATAAGTTTTTTCGAGGAATGAAAGTTTTGCTTATAATTTTATTTAAATAACAAATTAAAAAATATATACATACGTCGTATCTCCGTTAATTTATTTTAAAAATTTGCGGTCAAAGTTTCGTGTAATTTCTACTTGGCGGTGCCACATGTATGTACAAAAATGATTTAGAGATGCATCTTGTGTCTTCGCGCATTCTATGCATGATGTAATGTGAACATAACCAAAAAAAATCTTACGAAAAATATTTATTGTTTATGGAGAGATGTAAGGGTACACACGTCGTTTAAATTATATCAAACTGATTCACGATGGCTCGTGTTTTGAGATGGGAAATCACGCCACATGTCAAGTAGTTACAAAATTATTGGCCCATTTACAGAAGCTTGTGATTCCATTACTAAATATAGGATTTATTTTTAGGTTGGAGCTAGTCGTAGTTTGAATCGGGAATCTGCTCCAAAATCAGATTTCTAGGAGGTTTGTAATCATGTCGGCGTAAACGCTAGCTATCTCTAGATGACATTTCTAGATGACTGGAAATGACTTCTTAATAATTATACTCTGTTTGGAAAAGCAAACATCCATAGCAACTGTCAATTTTCTAAAACACCAGAATTTTGTGCAACGATAGCGTTTCTCAATTTTTTACAGTCAAGTGTAGAAATTAACTTAATCATGTGTAGTTGTAACAATTTAATCATATACAAGTTATTATAAATTTCACTTGTTATTATAATACAATTATAGGAATAAAAATGGCGAATGATGTAATAATGAGGGGTAAAGATAGATTACAAGAGATTAGTATGAAATTGGAACAGAGTCACTTGGTGTATCTGCAAACGGATGATAGTCCTTTAAAATTGCAACAACGACACAAATTGGAAGGTACTGTGTATCAAGTCGTCTAATAATATCAATTTGTCTCATATAATATTTTATATATTATATAAATTTTAGGCTTTATAAAGGAATATCTTTGTCTAGTACCCAACGAGAATAAATATGTATTTCAAGAAACAGCAGATATTTTGCACAGATCAGCAGCAACAGTGACAGATTTCAGTGGATATAGAGCAGCAACTGCTTGGAGCGCAATTTCCTTGTACGCAGCTAATCTGTTGGCTCAGCCTTGGCGAAAAGAATATAGGATAGTGAGGGTAATTGTCTGAAAAATATTTTGTCATTAGTCTATGATTGGAAATATTGTTTAACATATTCAAATTCTTTGAATTGTTTTAGACATACAGCGGCTATTACAAACATGAAGTAGAGGCAAATTTAATAGGTGCTGAGTTAATGTTTGAACAGATGGGTTATAAGCACACTGGTTTGGGTGTACTGACTCTGGAAGGGCCGATTGATCCTGATAAGGTTTCAAATGTCAGTAGGGATGCTATTGTAGCTTTTGTGGAATGTCAGGTAACGGAAAACAGTCATTGTAACTAATCGGTTAACTAAATAAATAATGCAATCATTCAACGTGCAAATTGTAGGTATAATATAAAGTTTCACTTAAATTCCAGATTTTAAAGCAGATATGGGAGAGCGTGTCACAGAAATATACCATCTCTTGGCTGGAAGTGCTGGAGTTTCGCGAAAATCACGTTGGTACGCCAGAACAGGCTATTCGAGCGCTAAATTATCGTTTCCTCGAGAAAGTGCATCAGAACCGCGCAAAAACCGATAGCTATAAAGATTACTATCCACAGCAAACGGGCATAGACGTCGTGCCGTTGCATCCACCTTATCATCACATCATGCATACCAATTACAACGCGACAATGCCATCAACCTGTCAAACAGATTACCGGCATATCGAAGATACGACGAACATGGCAGTACCGGCTAACTATCGGTACTATCAGCCGATTAATCATGGTTTCATCAATTGTTGTACCAGCTACGGTTGCTTGCCCTCTCATGGGAACAAGTTTTATGGTAACAGTATGCAACCAAATCCATATTGCACTACATTACCAGCATACGCAGCTCGAGTGCCTACCGGCAGACTGATAGAACTCGATATACCGGCATCCGTGGCGAATTGTGACAAAACGCATGCTCTCCGCAAATCCATGTCCCATCGGATCTCGGACTTGGATGAGGTAGACTTTTACAGACGGCAGTCAAGCGACGGGGATCATTACGAACACGGTAAAACTGATAAAAAAACTGCTAGCAGATCGAATTCCAGTACTGGAAGGGACGGTTATGATACATGGGATTTTGTGTATAGAAATCTTGAGAGCTTAGGCTACTATAAGGATCTCGATGATCGAGACGATGTATTGCAGCACAAGAAGGAGCTGGATTCTATTCGCGCTAAGCACAAGACACTTAGGCAAGCGGAAAACGAAGACAAGTATAGCGCGCACAGATTGGAGAAGAAGAAAAGTGGCGGCAGAATCGAAACGAACGAAATCGATTCATCCGAAACAAACGACAAAAATCATCAGGATATTCTGCCTTTCAAAAAGAAATCCTCGTCCTTTGACTTGTCGGATTCGAATAGATATAGCACCGATGCATATACCAGAGATAAAAAGCACAACAGTCAAACTTTACCGATTCCACGCACGCACAAATCCTCGGATCAAATAGCGAAGATTGCGGATTCCTTCAAAAACCTTGATATCGTGCAAATAAATAAGCAGAAGAAGGAAGGGGAAGAGAAAAAAGAAAAGAGGTGGAATTGCGCTACATGTACGTATTTGAATATGCCCGACCAAGACATCTGCGAAATGTGCGCCAAATCGAGATGCAAAGGGAACGAGGACAAGCCGCTCGCCAGCGGCGGTAAGGAATGTCCAAAATGCACGCTGGTAAACGAGAAAAACGTTTCTATCTGTGAAGCTTGTCATACCAGTCTGAAGGATTCTCCGACCTACATATAGACAGACTGAAACGACTGAAACTTTTCGAAGAAAGGTTTTCGCACATTTGCTACAATTTACGACTTGCGCAAAGGTATCATTGCGTGTAAGATATAAAATTATTGACCGAATGAATTATACGTACAACGTGAATCTTTTTCAACGACCTAAAATGAAACATGAATACAGAAAACTTTGAGGTATAATATGTTAACGCATATGAATCTTGATCTATATAGAGAAGGTACAAAGATATTTATTTAAAATTATCTCATGCAGAATAAGGAAAATCTTGTAATATAAAAACGACTTTCTTTTTAACATTGTATTAGTATTATTATGTTATGGCCTATTGAGAATGAGTATTGAGTAAGTATTGGAGTCATATATTATAACTATTAGCGTTATTCTAACATTTGACAGCTTGTCATTAAACAATGAAATTTAATCGAATATTAGGCCAAAGCTTATAAAATTAATGTTATCAAGATTAATTAAAAAATGCGCAAGACGCTGAGATGTTACTCATTCAAAAAGTATTTATTATTATACGTTTATCTTTATCTATATATATATATATATATTCCCTGTATAATTGTGCAATTTATTTTCTAACTTAAATCGTTGCTGGGATTTGAAACAAATTTTCTTCTTGAGCAAATAGATTGATTTAATTTAGTTTCTAAAAGAGAATATTGCAATAAATTTAAAAATTAAGTGTTGTTACCATAATGAATAAATTTTATATAGTGTCACTATACGATTGACAAAATTATTTAAAAAATGGCGATTAATAGAAAGCCTCTTCGATTTGCAAATGGTAGTCTATGCAGTGTTACAAATTGACAGTATGTTTTTTAACAGGTTCTGTGAAAGGAAATTAGGCATTTGCTGTAAAAATACAAGGATGTTAAAGAAAAATATACTATACATGGAATTATTGCATTATTGGTTGCAGATTATTGTTATATAACTATTGTAATAATACACATTGTGCTATATAATCAGAGAAAAACATTTGTAATTGTAACAAGAGTAAGAATTTAATATAATTGAGTGCATTCTATTATAGTTTGATAAAATTTCATCAGTACTACAACATCGATATTAATGTGTATTGAAATCGTATAGAAATAGCTATTCTATTTATTTAAAAATAATAATCACAAATACTTATTTATTCATACATTCCTTGTTTATCAAACCATTACAACTCGAAATGCGATCTGCTTATTATTAGAAATACTATTTGTTAATATATCTCTGCAACATTCGTTTTATTTTATTTAACATTGTTTCAGATTGTTGAATGTATATAATTTTATATGTACGTAAAATACGTGCAAAGTATTGTGTTTTCATAAGTTTGTCGATATTGCACAAAACGATACGTAACCGATTAGTTTAGTGTAAAATGTTTTGAGAAATAATGGAGAATTTTGCTCAATAGAAAAAGATCTATAACAATGCTTGAGCTAACGTACTTTAATTTATGTTTAACTATCCAGCTTTTTTATTAATTAATAGCATAGTGTAGATTGGAGGTTTTTTATTGACTGTATTGGCTTAGCCTAATTTGATGCGTCAGAATAATAGAAAATGTGGCGACATTGAAGCTTATATATAAGCAAGACACTGAGATATTAATAAAATAAGATAATTAATATTTGAAAAATGAAAATTTGGTATAATAATAATCTTTATGCTTTTCTTAAATAAGAGTATGTGTTTGTATTTCAAATATATGCTCTATCTCGTGCGCGATATAGCATAATTTTTAAAACTGTTTATAAAAGGCTGATATCACAACCATAGTAGAATTGATATTTTTTCATCAATAAAATATATGAAAGTATGACAAATAAAGTAAGCAATGAAAAGCATGCATGAACGATTATATCTTAACATCTTGTAGGGTTTATGTAAATTAAATAATGATCTGTTGTATACAACAAATTTAATGTAAAATGTGTGCATACTATATTTATGTAAAATTTTTATTAGATACATTATCAGAAAAATCACTTTTGTATAAAAACCAGATAATTATTTTTAATAGAATGCATGTATATTTAAATTATTAACACAAATAAACATATATATCTGGGAAAATTTATCTTATTTAATTTGGAGAAAAAAAGGAATAATATGAGACTAACATAAGAGTATTAGTTACTAACTGTTTTCATGGATTTTTCTAAACATTTAGAAGCAGCTTGATGAATTTTTTTATCCATTTTATCTGTAACATAAAAGAATTTAATTTGATTGATAACATATTAATTATAAATAATGGGAATTGTTAATACTTTTGATTACTTACAAATTTTATGTTTTCCTTTCATAGGAAATTGTATTGGTAACATATAAGAATTCTCACATATAAAGACATATGGACTATCACTTTCTCCTTCTGGATATAATTTTCTATATTCTTTTTGAGATAGAACATCAGTCACCGTTACACAACCTAACAAACAACTCGTAGGATAGATCTCGGGAAACTTAATGCTTTCTAGAATTATCAAGATAAATACAATTAAGAATAAGATAAGATTGTTTCAAGTTAAATATTTTTTACCAACCATTTTTCAATATGCGATAGGCTTGCTTTATATTAGATATATCTTCAGAGGAAGGTACTTTAGCAGCCGATGCTATCCATAATCTTCCTCTATGTGAAGAATACCAACTTCTACCTTCGTGACTAATAATGTCAAAATCATATGTTAGTTCTTGTGATTATATAAATTATTTTTAGTTACATCACTCACGTTTTTATTCCTGCCACTAGCAAGGATGCATAAGGCTGATGCATGCTCAAACACAGACCTTGATCGAACATTTCTAAATATTCTTTATCCTGTATTCTGCCTTCCGCATTCCATATGTGATTTTCAACTCTTCTGTTTGTTCCGAATATTCCCATCTCAACAAACTTTATATAATAATGATACATGAGAGAAATGTGTAATATGATTATAATTAGCAATACAAGTAAACTTCTGACATAATTTATTGTCATTAATTATAAAAAATTTGCAATCGTACCGTTGGACGGTCAAATTCTATCGTTGGGCAAATATTCGGATTTTCAAAGTCGTCGTATGACGTTTCGCCAAGATCTTCCGAATGCAAATTAATGGATTGATCTTCATCAACTATTACTCTCCCTGTAAAATCTATAGCAACTTTTCTATCTAAACGCGACGCATGCTTGTGAGCTAGTATTTCCTCTTCTTGCTTTTGTAATTTTTTGCGCTCATCATGGGAAAGCCAAATGCTATTTGACTGAAAATAGTCCGATTCATCATCGATCACTTTAGTACGACGGGCACTGTAAATGAATTTTATGACAATTAATGTTTAGAAAATGGTAGATGTAACAAATACATACCTATTGCGATCAAATTCGAGAAGTTGGTCTCTCTGTTTAAGAGAGTCTTCAAGATCTTTATTTGGTTTTTGATCCATCAATTTATTATACAAATTATCACCCTGTTTAGTGTTGCTTCGAAGTAATCTTTGTTCCTCTGGAGAACAAACAAGTTCGCCACAAAAGAAACATGGTCCTGAGCCTTCTTGTGCACAGACTATTCTTCCACAATTAAGACAATTGTTGATCAATGTGTGTCTGTTTGCTTCGCAGTCACATTTATGTCTTCCTGAAAAATATATTATTTATATAAAGCATTGCTAGATATATGTATATTATTTGTATAAATCTATTATATACATAAATACCTTTCAAAAGAACATTTCCATGAGACAATAAATTAACAAATTTAGTCTTCTTCTTTTCTATCTTCTCAGACTTTGCCTCGGGCTTTACAGTCTCTTGCACCTGCAAAAATGGTATACAAATGCTCAACAATTTTCCAACAATTATTTTATGATTTACTTGTTATATAGCTCCTTGTAGTAAAATATAGAATATATACTTGAACATTTTCTTTTCCTTTTCCTTTCCCCTTTTTCTTATCATTTTGTTTCTTGGATACATTGTCATCGTCGCTTGCTTTCTTGTATCTAGTTTGATTATTATAAGCTGGGACAATAACAGTACAATAATTTAATAATGATCTGGCAAAATTTTCCAAGAATTATCTAGTTACTCACCGTGTTTCTTTTTTAATTCTGCTACGAATTGTCTGTGTTTTGAATTTTCTTTATTCAATAAGGTTTCAAAGTAGGTATCCAAATCTCTTTCATTTTCTATCTTTGAAACATACCTGAAAAATTGTGTGACATAACATTATGCAAATAAATATAGAGAAGGAAATTTTTATTATCCACTGTATTTACTGGACTAAATCATCCGGGACGGGAAAATCCAATAGTTCGGACAATTTTTCTTGCAGCCATTTCTCCATGATTTCTAAATGATGACAAATGAATGATGATAATCCTCAATACAGCGTGTAACGATGGCGAAATTATTACATGTGATATATTTCAATAAAAACCGTGTATGCATTCAATAGTTATTGTATATACCGTAATCTATCAATGGCGTTGTCATCGCTATTATGTCAGTGCACTGCATTACCATCAACATATGTATATACGCATATATAACGAATGTCGTTGATAATTCAGGGAACTATATTACATATTGTTGATAATGTAATGCTTTAGGTACAAGTTTCGCAAAATTAACTGCAGGTGTCACTTTGATATAAAAGAACTATTTAAATCAGACATGTGCACTTGCTTAACCTCTACATTTTGAGAACTCTTGGAAGGCACCCAACACCACCGCCTCTGCGTCAAATAACCTTAACGCCTGATCCGGGCAGGTTGACGACGCGTGTCCAGTAAGAGACACGAACCTCAAAAAAAAAAAGAAAAAAAAGAACTCTTGGATATGTTCTACTATTTTCAATAATTATCAAATTTTTCGCAGTAATGGGTAAGCAGAAGCGACAGCGGCGAAAGCCTCACAAAGAAAATCCCACTGGATTACCGTCTGTTCAGGAGTTCGAGTTAAATGAGGAACTTACGGAGGGAGACAGGGAAAAGATTTTGCGGAACGTTTACGATGATGTGAGCAGCGATGGTGTTTTATCAATACAATATGTGTATCCTTGTTTAATGAAATTAAGCTAATTAAATTGATACGAATTAACAAGATATGCAGTGAGAGTTTGTCTCTTCTTAATATTTTTTTATCTAGATTCAATCGTGCAATCTCGAAGAGAAATTGTCTGCTCTCCAAATATTGGCGTCAATGTCTTGCGACTCTTCTATGGCCAAGCAAATCGCTAAAGATGGGATAGCAAAAATCATTGGTCCACTGCTGATGGATCATAATGCTGCTATGCGAGCAAACACCGCACATACTTTGCGGGAAATTGCTGAAAATGGTAGGGAGGAAGCATGCAATGATTTAATCAAAGATGATATTGTAACTCCACTCACTGCATTATTGAGACAGGTATGAAACATTTGTATTAATTATGTACATCTGTATACCTATAACATATTTCAGTATAATACGTAAGACGAATTAAAATCAATTATAACAATTTGCACCGATACTTTAGAGTTAAATAAATTCTCTATCTATAGTACTATTCGGACTGGAAGCCGAAAGAAGTTGGGGATGAAAAAGTGACTTTTATTCAAGCAGTTAGCTTGTTGTGGACATTATGTGCAAATAATGAGAACGCGATCAAGCGAGCTAATGAAGAAGATTTGGCGTCACTCTTGATAAAGTTTTTAGATATTGATATTTATGGAATAGAGATTGTTACAGTCATTGCACGATCCATGATATGTTTGTCGGATGAGAATGACGCTGCCATTAATAAAATTAAACAAAGCGAATCAGTTTTGTCCAGTCTGCTGGATTTAAAAGTGGACGATGATAAGACTGCTTCCAAAATATTGTTCTTGAAAACTTGTGTAGCTGATGTATTAATCAATATCAGTAATTATACAGATAATAACCAGATCCATGTATTTCGGAAAGTATTGTTGGTACTATCTGATGTACTTGCAATCGATCATAGGCAAGTGCTGTCTTGCTTGACATCTATCCTACCACATGAATGTAATGCTTCTTCCAGCGATAAAAGAAAAAAGGTACAAGAAAATAGAAAGATATTGGAAGTGCAGGAACAAGCTTTACAGATTTTAACAAATTTATGTTTCGAATACGAGGACAATGCAATTGATTCTGATACCGATGATTTTGAAACAATAGAGATCGAATCTGAATGTTTGGATGATGATTCTATGAATGAAGATTTGAAAATGATATCAATGTTTCCAGTGGAGCTAGTTGAAGTTATGAACAATTGTAGCTTAATTGATAAAATTTGGGACAAGACTAAATTTGTAGTGGATAAAAACAGCCAGGAAATACTGGATCAAATTGAGGAGGGAAAAGCTACATTGAAGCAATTTTACGACATTCAGTGTGCAGCTTATTTATGTTTAAATAATTTATTGCCCAATATAGAGGTTGACGTTTTTGGAGGCGTTGACAATTTATTTAGGTAGATCATTTCCAAGTTCTTTGAATAATAAAAATATTATTTCTTTTCAACCATGTATTTATAAATCATTTTTATTGACTTTTTTTGTTAATTTTGGATACTCTGCAGGAAATGGATGGATATTGCAACAGAGTTTAAGCATGTCGCCAAGAAGGATGTAGAACTTGCGGAAGCAGGTACTGCTGCCATGAGAGCTATTCTTCAACGTTTAGTCGACGTACGGGCGAATGTCATTGAATTAAATCAATTAATTTATAACGACATCCAGCCAATGTTAAATGACGTGCGTCAATGTGTCACCACGAATGTCCGCGTTAATATGATAAGGATGCTCTGTAATTTAGTACAGATCATGTTGAATAACAAAGATTCGAAAAATTATGAAACGATAAGGGTAATTATTTTCGTGTTTCTTTGAATTTTCTGTCCAAGTCAAATCTTTTTATGACAACCATTTATTGTTGGCAGCTTATTTCTACGTTCTTATTTGACATCTCGAGAACTGAAACTCAAGTATGGGTTATAGCAGAATCTATAGACGCAATAATGGACATATATACGGAGGATGAGACTGACCATTTAGCGGCAGATATCGAGTTAGTCCCGAGATTGTTATCTATAATGCCGGTTTTCAAAAACAAGGTAAATATATTATTTCTTATATTAAATGTCATATATTGATTTCTATATAAAATTGATCGCAATGTCATATAATATAATGATTTTTATATAATTATTTTATAGATGCAGCAGCAGAAGAAACATTTACAAGATGGCAAGATGTCCGTAGTATCAACTGTAAACGCAAACCTAATGAGATTTATAAAATACAAACAGAAGCGAATAAGAATTCTTAAACAAAAGTGAATATAATTATTGTTAAACAATTTTTATTCGATTTCTTCGAATTAGAGAGATCATGAACGAAGATATTTTTACAATAAATAACTTATGAAATATTTTTGAAAAGCAAGAAAGGTATGCTCTTGTTACTTCTTATTTTTTGCACTTTTATAATTTTTATTTATTTTAAACTTTTACTCTTTTGGGTTTTTAATAAATTTGAAGTAGAGGATTATATTCTTTATGACAAGATATTTCTATGCAGTTCATGTTTTATTTCGTATCAATAAATAATGAAAATAACAACTAAATATTACAGTAAAACATCAGAAATGAAGATAATGTATAATTATCACTGTATAATTATGTAATATAATAGAAATGCTAGTTTTCTCTGCAGCAAATTTTTTGCAGAAAAATATATTCGATGCGTTAGTACGAAATCATTGCAATCTAATAAGAAAACAAAGACATAATATAGAATGTACTTACAGTCTTTGAATGATAGTTCATCTGTAATACATAGATTCTCGAAATTACAACTAAACACGATTAGGCTTTCAATATATGTAGAAATCACGGAAACAATAGAATTTCATTAGGAAGTTTAAAGATATGGACAAAGCTTTAAGATTTCAAAAAGATTTTCCTCTCTTATCATTGTCTTTTAAGCTCTTATTTTTATCTTTTGATCTAGATTCAGATGTGTCTCTTAGACTAAGCGCACTATGTCTCCTGGGTTTCGGTATAGGATTTACTTCATCCAAGAGTTCGGGTTTATGCCTGATCGGTTCGGAAATGTGTAGTTCAATCACTTTCACCGGATCACGAGACGCTGCGACTGGTATTGGCGAATCCGTTAATCTGACCACGTGAATGTCTTTCTGCTCACATGGCAATTTCTTGAATTCCAACTTAATTGGACCAGATGGTCCGTCTACCATATTTTCGAAAAAGTGCCGGCGATTCGCCTGGATAGATAATCTGGTACTCGTTATCGAGTCATCGTGATGTACGTCAATATTTTCTTGTTCTTCAGATGCGTTTTTACTTTCCAAAGCCTTGATCTGCCTTTCGATTTTTTCAATTTCCTCCTTCACAGAAAAACTGTCGCTTCGTGATAATGTGCTGGACGAACCTTTTTTCCTCAGACAAACCTCATCAGACTCTTGATCGATGTCCTTGATGATCTCGATCTTTTCCTGAGATGTTCTTCTATATTCTATGTCCACGGAATCTTTCTCGATAGAATCTTTAGCAATAATAGTCGATTGATCCTTATTTGATTTCTCATTTACTTTCGTCTCGGATTCAGTCTTCCCTGATGTTTCATCAGAGTTATGTGTTATTTTTTCTTCTGAAAGGTCCTTTTTTTCTTTCTCCTCAGATTCGTAGTCCTCAGAAATGTTACACGTTTCATTTCTCCCGATATTCTTCGTAACGACGTTAGACGATGTATCTTCGATAATTTTCGAATATATTTCGGTCTGCTCTTCTTTTTTCCGCGGCGATGTCTCATTCAATTCTTCGCAAGTCCTTTTCATCTCATCGATGTTTTCTGTGGCGCTGGCGATATCGATCGGCTCGGTTATTTGGAGTTCAAGTTTACTCGTTTCTGGTATAGGTTCCGTTTTATTCGCCTCTGCTGTAGATCGATAATTACCCTCCTGTGAAAATATTATCATTACATCAGTTATATTTATTATGCTCATTTATCAAATATCATCATCACTATCCACGCAATTTACATATCGCACCAGAGGAGTATCTAATTGCTCCTTCTGTTTTGGTGGTTGCGGTGCTCTCCGTTTTTTGCGTCCGTACGTGCTTGACGTACTGGTAACAGATATGCAGCTGTTGATTGACAAATTCGATCTCCTTACAGCGTCTTGGTTGAATCTCTTGAAAACGTAATCCTCGGGCACATTTTCGTTTTCATCCGTAAGGCTAACGTTACCGGATCGATGGATCGAATCTTCCTCGACATCCGACGTGGTTCCATTCAACCTTTGCGATGATCTATTGCCGAATCTTCGCCTGGAGAAAAAAATTGGATATCGTAAACAAAATTTACCTTGAGCCGAAGTATATTTGTTACATTTTGACATCTTATAACAAGGAGTTACTTTGCATTATTGAAAAAAATTTCATTTTACCGTTTAATATTTATAACAATTAAAGTTTCGAATTATCATGAATTATCACGACTGTCAGAAATATCTATGATAAACAAGATGGAAAAGATCTTACATTGGTGGAATCGGAATCTCTTCCGGTTTGTCGTGATGACTAATATTACCATTTTGCTTGGATTGTTTATCTTCGAAATCCAAAGGTGGTATCGTGTCCGTCGGTCTTGGGCTCACTTGTCCAAATCTGGAAAACAAAACCGTTGAAAATTTAATTTTGATTGTAAAAGGAACATTTCTTTTTAATTCGAACATCTTTCAGATTCAGATATTATAAAATTATTCTATTGTTCTATTAATATATCAGTAGATTCTTAAATATAGATACATTTTTATTATAATATTGTTTAAATGTCAATTTATTCAAAATTTACCTTCTAGCTGGTGGTTTTGGAGTGAGATCGGCGCTCATGATAGACGTTGTGGTATTTTGAGGATTTCCGTCATAGATCTTAGCAGGATCTCCGTTTACCGTTAAATTCGAGCTATACCTTGAGGTATTATTGTCGAAAGTGTACTTCCTTCTCCTTGTCAAAGTGCCCAAAGCTTCATCAAATTCTTGCTGATCCTTAGACAGACGCGGAGGTGCTGTCGGTCTGTCGTAAGGCTCCCTTTTGTACGTAGTCGAGACTGCAGTGCATGGTATATGGTAAGTATTTTATTTTACATTATATTTTATAAAATAAATTATCAATTATATATAAATACTGCAACATTCTATATGGCTTACTATTTCAAAATATATAGAGTAATAAGCCACGTGTGTGTGTATGTACATATATATATATATATATATATATATATTTTATAATTATATTTAATGTAGTTTAAATTTAAAATCTGAAAAATAAGCTTTTTAATTGTAAAAATAATTGTGATATAGATTCACAATTATTTTTACAATTAAAAAGCTTATTTTTCAGATTTTAAATTTAAACTACATTAAATATAATTATAAAATATATTTTTAAATCCCTAAAAATATATTTTTAAATCTTTTAAAAAATGTAGACTTAAAGTAGTTTGAAAAATAAGTTGTCCATTTTTTATTGGAGTCATACTCTTTACTAATGCATTAATTAATTTAAATATTTTTATCTTGTAATTTAAATTATGTGTTTTATATGAAAGTCGAGAATGCAGTTTACTTGGATAGACAAACCTGTTGTAATCGTCGACCTCTTTTCCATCGATTCTGGAGTTTCTTTGCGCTTTCCAAACAATCCATTCCTAAACGCAAAGATCAATATTGAATTGAATGTCGCATTAATTATATTGTTACTTTATTGGATTGTAACAGAAAAATGGATGTTATTTAGTTTAGATAAGTATGTAATTAAAATTGCACACATTAAGATTACAAAGTAAAATTATAATCACACTAATAATGAAATTAAAATAATCTTGTATTATTCATTTAGGAATGCTCTGATTCCGCAGTAGACGACAGTAATAATCATGTTGCGCGTTTTGCGTTGCCTTAACGGATCTATGCGACATTTACGCACACGCGAAGATGAGACGAGATTGCGCGGCTCATCATTTGACATACTTGGGACATATGCTAGAAAATTCATAACGTGCTACGTCACCATTAACGTCCTGTAAATTTTCGTCGATTGTGTCGATTATGGATCCAAGTCGGAATTAAATTACGCGCGGCGTTACACTTTGCGAATTTAAAAATAATCGTCTTCGAGGAACGTGTTATGTGCCTGGCGACACCTCCCTCACAAATGTATTCTTATTTTATCCATCGCTACAGACACGCCCAAATCGAATGCCGAGAATATCGAGATACGTATAAATTGACTCATTGTGCAAAAACTAAAAGGAAAGGCGAAAAGGAGCGAATCTCCTGAAATACCACATACACGAACGGCAAAACCTTCCTATGCACATTTGCAGTTAAAAGCGTCGATTATATTCATCCTCATTCCACTTAATATCACTTCCACTTTGTCGACGATCACGGCCGATAATTTGAAGCGCACTTATATTCGCCATTGTACGTACTTGCAACGCGTGTTAATTCAACTTTCGATTCGATGACGATGCTTGCGGCGTAGATTCTTCGGCTTTTTCGCGCAGCTCTGATTAGTTCGGTTATTCCGATTGCTAATCAGACCAGAACTTAATTTAATTTAATTTTGATGAAAGTATTTTTTTAAATCACTTTTAATGAATAGTGCGAGAGTACCTACACGAGGAATGATTTTCTGAAAGAATGTACCATGACTTTCGTGTAGTGTAATTGTGTATGTAATATTGCAGGTAGTTAATTGTTTCGTTGTTCTGAAAGAATTGTAGGGGATTTTCAAAATGAAAAAATGTAGCTTTTGAAAGGGTTACTACTGTTACATTTCATATTAAGGCATTTTTATGCGTTGCTCCTCCGTTTTTTCTTTGTAAAAATTATGAACAAAAGTTTCACACAATCACTTACTATGTATTTTATTAGTACGCCACAAAGAAATTGCACGGCTAAAAATACTCATTTCAAAAATACTCACCAAGTCGATTTGATCGAGAAGCTGTTCGATCTTTTCTTTCGGCTTCTACCAAACGTCCAGAATTTGTGTTTGGATTCTTTGGACGATTTACCCTCGTGATGCACTTGTGGCTGAGAATTTGACGTGTCATCGTTGAACGGATTCAGATGTTCCGGATAATCGTAGATCGATACGCTAGGTCGTCTGGGCCTCGACGACGACATGATTCACCCGTCAAATTTCGATCGTCGTCTCGAGAAAGATATTAAGCGAAATGTCGTACGGACACTTCATGTACAGGTCATCGATTTCTTGTCATAGCTCCTGCCACGCTCCTGCAAGCTAATATCATGAAAATAATCTATATTAAGAATTTGCTTAAGAATCTTCATATATCGGCATGCAATATAAAAGAGACAAACACACATGTATATAAACAGAATTTAAAACATAAGAAAATCAAAACGCAGTAAGATTGTAATTAAAACAAATTAGGTAAATATAATTAAGATAAACGCGAGAACGGTAAAATTTGTCAAAACGTTCGCGATTAATTATTACGTTGATGTGCTGTCATCAGTTCGATCAGCACTAGATGATGGATGAGAGGAAAGCGATTTGGAGCGATATAATTGCTGGACGTGCGTGCGTTCGTTCGTTCATCGTTATGACAATTGCTCGGCTCAAATTGAATGACCCGACAAAGTAGAACCGATCAACAACCGATACTGCCGCAACTTGACGATGGATTAATTTGTTAACCCAACGACAATAATAGGCTGTAAACACTCTCGCGTCACGCTAACCCGGTTAACAAGACATCTTCTAATCGTCCGCTGGATTACAATGCACAACTACGTACGTCGTTTGCATAATGTTGCTGTATGCAAACTGCGTCTCTCGTTCTTTCTATTGCGTAGCGCGGTAAATTAATTTAGTTTTTAGTTTTTCCCAGCATCTTCAATCGGGAACATGGCTTTCTTTCATTTTAACACGCAAGCACATACACCGTTTTAGAATTACAATATTTAAAAATTATTTATCATTATTTCGATTCGTAAAAATCTTCATAGTTATAAGTTTAGATTGTTATAAATTTAGATTGCATTCAAAGATTTTTTAAGCGGAATAAAAAGGTCAACTTCGGAGATTCTTGCGGGAATTTTTATGATGCGAGGAAGACGAACGAAAATATGTACGCACTAAAATGCATCGCATGAATCGGCACGTACAAATAGTGTCTAACAAATGCAATTAGCTCAATTAGTTCACCGTGCTCGCGCTCCGTTTTGTTCAATTCGTGCACTGCCTCGCGATTCGAAATCGTTCGATCGTGCGTAAGTTTCGAATACGATTCGTATATTCCATTCTGTGACGAATGATGAGCAACGCACGACAAAATGCAAAACATGCCTGAAGGTTTTATGTTAATACTTGTCGTATAATACGCACACGATCACTCACGAATGAAAGTCTTTGGGTAATATGCACAGATTATAAGTAAAAAAAAATATATATATATGTATATTTTGCGAGATGAAATAAAACAAAAGATTGATCAATCTTGAGTACATATATTTTTAACATCAAACTAATATTTTCCGCATCTCATCTTTTTCCTAGAAAACTTAATATTGACGAATGACAAATTGCATTGTAGAAAGCACTTGATTAAATGTACGAATCTTGCGGTTATTTTAGAATACATTAACTTAAGTGAACTTTATTATAAGGCACGCGATTATTCAATAGCGATTGGAATCGTCTCGCGCCATAGTCTGGCGATGATAGTCTGGCGCGATTCAGCTATACAGGATGTCCCAGACCTCTCACCTTTGGATTCTTTGATTAATTTGGAATTTGGAATTGACGTTTCTCTAGCAATAACATCGAGGGAGGTCATCGCTGCGCGTACGTTATAAAATTAAATATTTTTATAATTAATCTGCAATTAATTATATAAAATATTTACACATTTGTTGAGGTAGACTGTTTAAAATTTAACAAAGAATAGAGTTTTGCTATCTGTTTGCACTTTTGAAACTTAATTTTCAAAAAATCTTTCCTTTTCGATTACTTATATCTCGAGAACCATTGGTTATTCGATCCTAAATTCTCATTACGGTAAAATCAGAATTTCCAATTGATCAGTGGAATGATCACCTCCATACATTTGCGCGTAGATTATTGGACGTCGAGCACAATCGATTAATCGCTGATTATGATGTAACTATATGATGCACGAGTTTCGCAATTCATCGTAGCACGTGAGCGTTGAAAAAAGATCTCCTTGTATATCGAGTTAACACGCGCGTCGTTTTCCCGTTGCTTATGTACTCGCCGTTGTACAATGCAACATAGTACATATCTGTAAGAAACGACTGAAGCATGTCGCTAATGTAACGTACATAATAGGAAGGTGCTAAATACTTGGACGTAAGGAAACGAATTTCTTTCGTAAAAAATATGCAATATTTCTCTTTGTGTGTTATTTACCAATACGTTCCGATAAATTACGTTTCGTCATTTATCTTTTTTCTTTGTGAAACTTCGGGATGCCATAAGCAAAGTTATTTCGAAGATCCGCCACTCGACAAATTTGATTGCGCAAAGAGGATTTAATCTAATCTCTCCTTGTTGATGAGAAGCATTTCGCTAGTGCCCTCGCACTTCATTTAATCGGAGCATGCGATGACGCGAAATCGATCGCTGAGTTCTGCTGATAAAACTGCAGAAAGAAGTATATCTCTCTACCTGTCTCGCATACCTCGAAACCGGATAGCTAAAATAAATAGATAACATAAGGCTGATATCCGCTGTATATTGACAAATGAGAGATAATTTTTTACGTGCTAAAAATTTTGTATTAAATATACAGTAAATCGTCGTACAGTTATGACAGTAAATCGTCGTTTAGGCTGCAATAACGTGGAATCGATGATTACGATCGACGTTCCGTTTAATTACCAGCTGTGTATAATTGATACGCGATGTCTAAGTTTGGCCGATGACTCATCGTACCGTGCAACTGAACTCGTATGGACGACAATGCAACTTATCTCATTTTCATCGGTTAACAGAGACGTCGTCGATGTGTTGGGATTAAAAGTCACGTAGATTCGGCGATAAATAAATATCCGTATGAATTTATCTCTCGAGTCTTACTGAGCTTTTTTCTCAATTTTTCTAATACTCAGAAATTGCATATAAATTTCGTATAATACATTATAAAAAGTATTATATGTATGTAATATATAACAAATATAATACATGAAGGAATCTATTACAATCGTTGCTCGCAAGAATAATTTCAGCAAAGCTTTATGTTTATGCCATAAACTTTATGGGGGAAAAAATGCGAGACGATTCAATTCAACGCTGAGCATGAATATGCATCGGTCATGCGTGCATGGAGCAAAGTCCAAAGGACTAAGGAAAGTCGAAAGAACTATAAAGAAATCGTGGAAAGTCTTTATTAACAGTAAGAAAAGTCATAATTGCACCTCGGGTGAAAACGCACCGATTTTCTGGCTACGACCCAGAACCGCGGCCGCTCTATTTCACCGGCGATATTTTTGGATCTTGGGAAATTTAACGGGGAATTATATCATACAAACGCCACAATCGCGCTCTTTTCCAGAACATTACGGTTCTCGTGTTTCCGAGATTTTTCTTTCATTGCGATAAAAAAAATTAATGGTCATTCACGCAGAAAAACTACGTTCTGTATCTCATTAATAATAACTCGCGAAACGAGTTTGCAAAGTCGACGATAAAGGTAAGGGCACGATCGGAATATTTTCTCGAGGAAAAATCGATTTAGCTGTAGTTTCCACGAAACTGCCGTGCTGCGAAATCAACGTGCGCATTGATATCGCCGTTTTAAAATACACCTTTTTATTTGTAACACAGATAGTATAATCTCTGTATGACATTAAGACTCAAAGGTATTTTTCTCCTCTCTCTCTCTCTCTCTCTTTCTTTCTCTCAAGTAAAATTTTCTGTAAATTGCAATAGAATCCAAATATGAAATGTAATGCAGATAGAAGCAGCTATTAACATTTTTTTATCGTATATAACGTTATGACATTGATGTGCATTTCGTGCTGAGCCGTCATTAAACAGCCATCGATTGGTGTGATTCGCTACAGACTTCTAAAGAGCCGTAAAATTCGCCACCGCATCGTTCATGCAACTTTCGATCTAACAATAAGTAGCGCACAATTGCCGGTTCTTAGATTTCAGGGAGGCTTCATTAACAACCGTTCGAATCGAGAGCCGTCCGAAAATAGAAAATATCTCGTAACCCGCAATCTCGGCACGGGTCGTCGCGATTGGGAAAGTATTCGGAAATTTCGCTCTCGATAGACTCCATCGCGTGAGCAGCTATTTGCGGGATATAGATCATTCATTAACAACTTTATCACGAACAAAACGAGCCAAGGATTCGTAGCGCATTTGACGAGAATACGGTGTCAGACATTGTCTCGTGATAGTTACGGAACCAAAGAGAAACACGTTCGTTTATGTCGAGTTTACACCGTATTATCTCATTGGCAATTTTTAGGTATGACGATAACATACATAGTGACTTGCAAATGATTGTATGTCGCACGACTTCTATCGTAAGTTGCGAACGACTTTACGCGTTCTCGTAAACGTGAATTATGCTAATATTAAGCCCACAGTCATGGATATATATATATATCGCTTCTTGTGTCTCCAAGGCAACTCCAAACACCATCGGTATTTTATCCATTCTACTGCAAAAGCTCGTTGGGACTTACTGGACTTTCGTAAATACGAGCGAGTTACATTTTGCATGCGGCAACCATCTGTAAGACGTAACGATTCATCGTGTTGAGAAGCGGTGTCGAGCAAAACGGTGAAAATTTACATTTCGACTCGCTATATATATATACGGTATTCGCGCGATAGCAAGAGACCTGTCGAACTCGTTGTATTGTACTTACGTAAGTGTACATGTGTATACTGGTCGCAATGACGTATCAGACTATTTGGATTCTTGCAAGATGTTTAATGAAGCACGATACACCTTCACGGAACTGATCACGATTAAGTGGGAGACACACGAGGATGAAAATCAAAGTTCAACGTGCGGAACTGTGATTGAACGGAGAACATACATGGCCACCCTATCACTACGAGCCACGCCGGCCGACTGCGGCAGTCTGCCTTTGTGCGGCCGCTTGCGTTGACGTTCGGCCGCTATCGTGAACCTTCGATCATTTTCGCACACACGTGAATTTCGCGCCGCATTTAATGGTGAGACAAGATTGGCCGAGCATATTCGGCGCGGAGAATTCAAACCAAAAATTCTTAATTGCACGTAACCGTGTTTAGATTCATATCTTTATAATGCTGATTAGATTAGAATCATTAAATGTTTACGTTAATTTTATGCTAATCAATGCAAAACTAGTGTTTTGTCGTGCTATTTTTATGCATTTTTATGAATTGTTATCAACAAATAGAATAATAAACTTTTCAAAATTATTAATCGGTAAAAACTTATAAACAAATTAAGAAAATGTTGCACCATATAAATGAAATTACTTCATTTATAAATTTTGATGAACTTTAGATCTCTGGGAACAATATTTATATAACAAATAAAAGTGGTGAGTATATAATTAAAATTCGTAACGTGCTTTCTATCAAACGTTCGCTTAACAAATCGCAATGTTACCGACGCTGACTAATGCTGACTGAATGCAAGCTCGCGCATTTCTAGGCGCAGGATATATGTTTATCACGTAGGTAGGCGTTAGTGGAACTGGCTTGGAAAGTTGCACAAGAAAAGATACAGCTTGTAAGTAAAAGTACACACGACCATATTTTGCATCGAGAGACTTAAAAGTATTAACAAATTAAATCTAAACCTCTTGTCCGGTAAAATATTGTCAACATTTCTTCAATTTCTAATTATATGTCTAATCTTTAAATATATAATTTCGAAATTTCATTAAAAAATCTTTTCGTTAACTAATACTTGCAGTTCAATAAAAAAAGTTTGCGATAACGCGAACTTATGATCGCGATGCTATTTTATTCGTATGATGTAACGCGCATTCATATGTCAATAACGAATCAATAACGTAAGAACGCGGAATTGCAGAAGCTACAGCTAGAATTTAATCTTTTTTCTTGATATTCTCTTTATAAAGTCTCTTAAGTCACGGTTATCGCATGGCGTTGCAAAATAAGGCAGTGATCTCAATAAACGCGATATCTGCATATCCATCGAGTGTATTTCGATCGATGACAACGATCGGAGACACCAAAGACGAAATGCTATAAGTAAAACGTGATGTTTTTACACGGATGGAAACGCATCACTGAATAATACTTTGCAAATTAGCAACTAACAATGCGTACGTGTCTTGTAAGAAATAAAGTTTACCTTTTAACTTCATGGTGCTTAATTCATTTCGCAGATGCGAAAAAGTCAGATGCAAACGATTTATCCAGTACTATATATCTCGATTCAATTCTGTACTGATTACATCGCCAAACTGATAAGATAGCACTTATCGTGCAACTTTATTCAGTTCGTTCGTATTATTCGCGGTAGGCGAATCTAAACTTGTTATAATGATAAAACCTGAAATAAATGCCAAAAAATTATGAATCTTTTTATGTACAATATTTGTAAGTTTCAAAAAATGTATAGAATAAATTGATAAATAACGTTGCATATATCAGCGCCTTGAGATAGATCTGTGAATCTTTTGAAATCATTAAACTTTATTATCCCATAATTCGAGCATTGTATACGAGCATAATGGAACTGGCTTTCAAAAGCAGCGACGCAATGAAACTCGCTATTGAAAATAATTATGAGATGATCCCGATGATACGAAAAGTTTACCGCAAAGGATCTTTTATCTTTTCGTCTTTCATCAGATATCTTTCATCTCACTTTTGACGATTGACCCAGTAAGATGACCTTGATAATAAATGAAGAGAAAAAGATTATATTATACGTTTTTAATGAATATTATACTGATTTTTACAACAAAGCGTTTTCCTACACAAACCTAATATTAATCAATAAAATAATTACTTATTCTTGATATCAAGAATGTTCCATAATTGTAATTTTTCTTTTGTTATCGAGAAGTAATTGATAGAAATATGATTTCCTTATCGTGCGTATTTCTCTGTCGAATTACAAAGTAATTCGCGATACTTTAATAGAGTATCCCAGATGACCCATTTTCCTCGATTCAAGTGTCTGATAGATCAACAATGTTAGAAATGAGTCGAGACCGATAGTACGCGGCGCGTTATAAAAAGTGCAACAATGAAATGTTAACTCTAAAGGTGATTTTATTAGCGGCATTTGTCTAAATAAAGTATGTTTGTCATATTTGCAAAATGGTATAGCAGATCGTTGCAGAAAAATGCATAAATCTAAGGAGTGTATACATAAATTATAAAGATCATGCGAAAATGCGTTGCACTAATTCTTATATAACAACGCTCAGAAATCGAGACCCTGCTTGATGCGCGAATACGCGACTTCGTCGACGTGTGTATATATATATATATGGTAAATGGTTCAGTAACTATGCAAATTTAAGTGCAGGATGATCCATCCGTTTGTTAAACGCGACGAAGGTCTCGCACCGCGTTAACCCACGCGATTTTTTTTTTATTTTAACATGGCGTAAGTGAGAGCGCAAGAAAATTTGGATTAAAACCAAAGATGAACTGCGTGGCTCGCGCAAAACTTCACCTTTTTCAAGACTTGAAGTAAGAAATTAAACATCAGAATTATTTTGAAAGTGCGGTTTTTTCAAGTCTTCACTCTTCATTTGTATATAAATTATGTATAATACTACAGTTTCATCGTATTCATTTCAGACAGTATTACGAAATGATACGAGAATTTAGCTCGAAAAAAAAATCTTTGTACTTGTAGAAATTATTATATTAAAAATGCAAGAAATTAACGATATATTTTTGGAGGAGGAACAAGAAGACATAATACGTAAGCAAGAAGAAGATCAGATAAAAAAAAGGTCGATAGAAGACATACAAGTAATTAAGGAAGTAAAGGAAACTATAAGAGACAAAGAAATAGATGAAAAAATCGTGACATTTTTGTATGAGAAAGGCTTGAGTGAAAATCTTGTCAAGACGTTGATTGATACTGATTGTCTCACGGATGAACATGTCAGGTTAGCTAAGAATCGATATAAATTTTAGACAATCGTCACATTAATCAGAAATGTAGTTTATAACCAAATGTTGCAAAACAGATTTTATCGTCATACGTTATATTAATAAAATATAAAATTTTTAAAAAAATGTATAAAATGAATTAAATAATAAATATAAAGAAATTGACAATTCATTTTTTTTTAATTTTCTCCCCATAATTTTTCTTTATTTTTTCAGGCTTTTAAGGACTCTAAATTTAAGTGATAACGACATCGATAATTTACAAGATTTGTGGCAAGGAAAATTCGAAGTCAATAAAAGCAGCGATTCTATTAATAGCGATTCTACGTCCGGCAATTTATCGTTTAATGATGACGCACAATTGTCATCGAATAGCATCTATCTAAAAAAAGTTTTGGGCAAACCTTTGATCGAAGCTCTTTGTGAAATTGTAGCGAAGAAACCGGTCGATCCTGTGGAATATCTAGGCCATTGGCTACTCCATTATAAAGTCAGTTAATTTTAGGATACAACAATCTTTTGTTACAACATTAAATACGGGCAAAAAGATATAAGATTACATGGAATTTGTTCATAATTAGATAAGAATATTTTAATTCATAGAGTATTTTTTTATATATGAGAGAAATAAATCTTAGATTTGTGAGGAACGAGCCATGCAGCAGAAAGAACGCGAGTTGGAGCTTCCAATCGATAGAAAAAAATCGAAACTGAAAGTATGAACAATATTTCATGCGTTTTGTCGATACTGTTGAATTATATATTTCATTTTTATTTTTAAAAAATTTGCTTTGTATAACAGGAAGACAAAGAAGATCTTTTTATCGAGCAAAAGGACGAAGAGGAATATGGCGAGGATCGATCGAATTATCTCGATTATAGCGAATTATGAATTAATTATTACAATTATTTATTTCTATTATTATTTATTTCTATAGAAGAAATTGAAGTCTAAATAAATAAACATACCGATGTTTAAGTCCTGATGTCTCGTCTGCTTCATTATGTCAGAAACACACAGAAAGACACAGTTGTTGTTAACGCGGTTGTTAATCCCAGACACGACAAGGCTTTAATTTATTACTGTCTATCTTTTATATATATCAGAGAGAAACCTAACCTTATATATACAACGAACTTCATACGATTAAAAAATAAACATATTTTGATAGATATGAAACAATTCAAATGGCGTTACATCATGGTTATATCCAAAAAATATATTTAGTTAGATAAGTTAGACTACAATTTTCTTTTAATAATTACGTCGCGCCATCTAGAGGAAAACATTTATATCAAATTAAAAATGGGCGCATTCAGCAGAACAAACCGCTTACAACTTACTTTTAGACCGGTATTCATAGACGTTTCTCAGTTCTCAAGATCAGTCTGTCTTTGTTATGGTAAAACGTAGTTAGCGAGACTCATGCAGGATTCACACTGCTCCCGACGTCCGACGTACGACGTCCGACATTCAATAGGAAAGTTTGTTTTTTAGCTTTAACTAGCTAGAAAACAAATTCTCTTTAACCAGCGATATTTTGTCGTACGCAGTCGTACGACGACACTCGTCGTATGAAAATGTTCGTCAAGATTCAACTTTTTCGTCCGACGTACGACGGGTCGTACAAACTCTCCTATTGGATATCGGACGTCGTACGTCGGACGTCGGGAGCAGTGTGAATCTTGCAAAAGACAGACTGATCTTGAGAACTGAGAATCGTCTATGAATACCGGCCTTAGAGTCCGTTCTTATTTTAAGATCGTCTTAAGTAACGTCTTAAGACGCTAATACAGCTCTGTGATTGGTTCATGACATCTCAAGATTGTACTT
>NJRQ01000188.1:122826-137242 GCA_003063805.1 Aphaenogaster ashmeadi | reverse complement strand
AATTGATGCCCCTGTTTACGCGGAGTGAATTATCGATAATATAATTTGAGTAAAGGTGCGATTTCATGCTGACGCTCGCTGCTGGATTCGAGCGTCAAATATGGTCACGTGATAAATTGACGCTCGCATATTTGATGCTATTTCCCCTTCCACCGATTGAGTTCGTCAGCGTGAAATCGCACCTTAAGTTACTACAGAAGTAACATTCGCGTAAACGTAGTATAGGATCCACTTGATGCTACAAATGCTTCGAAGCATTTTTTGATTGGTCAATTAGTAAAATTCTTTCTTCTGATTTATCAAGCAAATGCTTCGAAGCATTTTTGGCTGCGTTCAGGAGACACAACCGTTGAGTGAGCAATCGAACGTGATTGGTCTTACTTCTGGAACCAACAAATCAACGTCGAGTGTTGACAAGACGATGCTGCAACGGTTGTGTCTCCTGAACGCACCCTTTTTGTGTCCATCGTGGACACTGGCCCTTCGGCAACCAATCAGCGCACTTGGTAAATAGCGAGGCAACTAGTGGAGGAATTTTTGAAATTTCCTTACGGCAATTCTGTTTATGGCGTCCGTATCGTCTGTATCTGTACTAGGACAGGGGCAACGATTTTTCCGGTTCTACTGGACGCTGTGGAATTCGACGTTGAATCGCCTCGGTGAATATTGCAAGCTGGCAAGGTAAGAGGCTCTCGTGTTGTAATCACCGATACTTTAGTCTACAATTTCATGCCCTCGGCATACCGACTCACGTTGTGTAACGTAATTCTACCATTTCAAGAACTTGCAAATGCCGGATAGCCTATGTGCGTGTCGAACGATAACATTACCTTGCTGTTTATGTTTACATTGGGGAAACGACATTAGGAGCCAGTTATACGAGAATCTGTGTAAAAAGTAGGTCAGCTATAAGGGCTTGGCAGGAAGTTTTCAGAAATTTGCTTGTGTTCAATCCTCGGAAAATATCGGTGATTGGTCTAATAATACTCGGATTTTTTGCCGTTACTCTCCTTGCATCACTATTATACTAACAGGGCACCTATTATGGACTTGTTTGCAATTGATTCCGATCGGAATTGTTTAGTTATTTCCTAGATTTCTATTGTCTTTTCTAAAGAAAACGGAATAATTCCAATCGGAATCCATTCCGACCAAGTCCATAATACGTGCCCAGTACTTTGTAATTCTTTGGACGAATTATTTTTTCTTCTGATTCTTGCGGAATATTTAGCAAAATACTAATAAATGCCACATGTAAAATAGAATTTGTTCTTTAATACTGTATAAAATTCTGGGTTATTTTATAAGTCTTCTGGAAATTATTTTAATAATTAAATTACAGACATAAGTAATTAACAACTTTTGTTACATTATTATTACAAGTTATCTGTAGCCTAGGATATTTTTTAAATAATTTGCATAGAGTGTAAAAGCATTTTTTAAATGTGAATTTAAGTTTAGCCATATTGTGCACATTGCATAAATATTTGGTCTTATGAATGTATTTGTGATAGGTATAATGGAATACGCTGTTGAAAATTTAGAAAAGACCTCCGACATAGAGCGGAAGGCAATGCTCAACAAACTACATAATATGCAATGGCTGAAAAATACATCTCATTCAGCAAATCCGTATGTTTAACCCTTATTTCTTTGTCTAGTATATATTTTTTGTATTGTGTATTAACATTGTTTTGTGTCTTTTCATAAAATCTCATTTTTAACATCGATTATTATCAATAATATGATTTTTATAAATATTAGCGTTTATTGCAATTGCAATATTGTTAATAAAAAAATCTTGGACAATATAAGAGACAAGAAAAGTAATTTTTGTCTTACGCAATAATATATGGCTATTTGAAATGTATATGTAACAAGACTATTATATAAATTATATGAATTAAATACATTATAGCATATTTCTATACAAATATCTATTGTGCAGCATGTTTCAGAATGTCTCTTGTAGTTGTGAGTATTAGAACATTTAATTATGAAGTAAAATTAAAGAATCATGATGAATTAAGCTTCAAAAATATAAATAAATAAAAAAAAAAATTTTGTCACATTAAATCTTTATTAAACATTTAACACATGACTTACAGCTCTGAAATAGTCTGCATATTTTCTATAATTTGTATTAATATATGTTTTATATAAATTTTTATTAGCTGGTATATATAAGAGGATGGATTAAAGGTATTTTTGGTAACATTGTATCTATGTTATGCTTTAAAATTACTTTTATATTCACTTTTTATTACAGTGAAAAAATAAAAGCTGTTGTCTATAAGCAAATGCAAGAACAGGATGAGGATAAAAAAGTAGAAGATAAGGTTTCAGACCTGACTGAAACCATCAAGATACATTCAATTGAAGAACCTGATAAACATTCTTTAACAGACGATACATGTATAACATATGTATCTAATGATACAATGCCAGAAAACGATGAGAATATGTGGAACAAAAATATAGATACAGCTAATTTGTTTCCAAATGCTGACAAACTGGTAAGTCAAAAGAATGAAGAAGATATGCTAAGTATTGTGGAAAGCATTGTAACAGCAAAGCTGGAGGCTGAGTTTTGTATTAACAAAGAACATAAAGATCAATCAAATACATCAGAGAATAATACTGAAGAGATTATACAGTAAGTATAAAAAAAATTTTAACTTATAATCATTATGTTACTTTAATATATTGTTTTGTTTTGATATATATATATATATATTCTATATTTATAATAAATTAGGGATGCAGTATGTACAAATCTTTCTAATTTACAAAAAACTGATGGAGACACAGAAGAGCCGAAATTAATAAAACATTCTGATGGTAATAATAATCACTCCAAATCTATAACACCATGTATGTCAAAAATGAACAATAAACAAAAGTCAACTTGCAAAACAACTGATACAGAAGGTAGTAAAAGTTCAACAGAAGCAAAAGATAAAGGTAAATTTATAAGCAAAATATTTATATATGTATATTGTATCTGTAAGTTATACATCATATATAAGTACATGTTTTATATAGTTTTATGTAACATTGTAATATTATAATATCTACTTGTGTTTATGTGTAATATCTATATTTGTTCCATTTTTAGATGTGCATATAAAAACAAATAATACAACAAAAACAAGTATTAAGACTGGAAACAATACAAATCTAATTAAAGACAATGAAAAGTCTTCTAGTCCTAGTGAATCTAAGAAGATAATTTCCAATTCATCAAAATCGCTGAGCACCACTGATAAAAATGGACGAGGTCACTGTAATGCTAAACATAACATAAAAAATGCTGCTTGCATAAGGAAACAAGAATTTGTAAAACAACGCAACGTTTCAAGAAATGGAACAGAAAAGGAAACAAACAATCTGATTGCAAAGTCGAACTTAGTGAAAACAAGTTTTGAGACAACTGATACATGTCAAAATAAAAATTCAAACAAGGATAAAGTTTTACAAAAACAAACAATGTCAAAACAATTTGCATCAAAATTAAGAGGCCAAGAATCTCTTGGAAAGAACGCATCTACGCTTAATCTTTCTGATGATAAAAATAAAACAGAGAAAAGAACACGTACATCTGAAAATGTTAATTCACCATTAAATGAATCCGAAAAGAAAAATGAAAAGATTTTTCAAAGCGATCAAAAAGCAAATCGTATTGATTTTAGAAAAAATACTGCATTTGTCACGCAATATAAAAATTCAACATTCTCAAAGCCAACGCAAAATATTCCGAGAACAGGACAAGCTTCAATGTATGGAAGAAATTCATCATATGCATATAATCCCAAATTTGATAGGGACCGTAACGGCAGTGCTGAACGTAGAGTTATAAAGAAAGAGCACACACCTATTAATACATTTACAAAATCAAATACAGGAACTGAAGAACTTGACACAATTAATTTAGAGAATTGTACGAAGCAGAAGAAAGAAATAATTCAATCGACATGTGTACATGAAGTAGATTCATTAGCATTTAACGATAGAAACGATATAAATCTTGTACAAGTGGAGACACATTTAATACAAAATAAGGAAAATGTAAATTTAAGTGTTGATCATGCGGAACAGAGATCTATAATGTCAGAACAGCGTTGTGAAGAAACGAGTGATGCTTCTAAAGTTGATATTAAGCAGCAACATAAAGAAACGAATAATGAAGTAACGGATCCATTTGTACACTCATCCAATTTAGTCTTTGATAAGTGTGCTACAGACTCACAAGTCAATATGATGTATCAGCATCCACTAAAGCTAGAAAATATGCAACACAATGATGTAAATCAATTAGAAAGCAATCAAACTATTTGGAATCAATCATCTGACAACGTACAGAAAGGCGCAACAGTTATGAGTTTACAACAGTCTATTCAAAATATGCATTTTAATACGCAACAGACTTTTACTCCAGCAGGAAATTCAACGAGGCAGATGTCGCCATGGGAACCAAATAGCAAGTTTTATGATCAATGTTTTTCTGTTGGTGATGCGATGCGGTTGTCACAGATTCCAAATACCTTCAATGTACCACCGCCCTATGAATGCAATGTACAAATGTCGAATGATGACAATGTCACTACATCTATGCTGGATACCACGACGAATAATAGAAGTTCAAATGTGCTGTATAAATATGGACCGAACGTACAGCAGAGATCTGTTGCAACACCTTCAGATTTTCCCAACCATTCTATATCATCTTGTCAGACTAATCAATCTAGATGGAGTTCATCGATACAAGACGGTTTTCACGTTGAACATCCATATGTTGTAACTCAACCTACAATGATGCACGTTTACAATCCTGGAGCTTTTGGTCCTGATGATTTTAATAATACGCACACAATGGATTATGCATCGCATCCAGTAATTTATGCATCCCCGTATATGCAAACATGGAATCCACAATTACAGTATTCAACGCCCGTTTTGTATAATTCTCCATGCACGAATTATACTACGTTCCCTCATAATAATCAATCAAATAATTTTAATAACTCTATGCATGATCAGCAGTACAAACACAATCCTTATTCACAAATGAATAATTATGTTAGAGATACATTTAATGATACGAATACTTGCGTTGTACAAACACGAAATATTGTCGATAATGTTCCGATAAAATCCAATTATTATAAGAAGTATCAAGATAATTGTCGAGCAGCTTACAACGTTCCTCAATGTATAGCACCAGTTTCATATTCGAGATCACAACAAGGTATGAATTTCATGCCTGCAACAGGTATAAACCAATACAACACATATTGTCCGCCAAATCAGAAACATTATAAGCAAAATGTTGCAAATTATATGAAAAATCCGAAAAGTCAGATACAAGATTTTGCTTGTGATGATAATGGATCGGAAGACATTCCTCCAATAATATCTCCGAAAGAGTTTGTAACAAACAATGTAAATGTTTTAAGTAAGAGTGATCAGTTCGCGACACGTGTGTTTAAACCAGAGTTCAAAACGAAATCAAACTTAGGGTACCGCCCACCATCCTCTTTACAAAGATATAGCGGCGGTTTTCACAGAAATACAACTTTTCAAGATTTTCCAAAAGAATATACATATCCTGTTAGTATCGGCCGCGGTACATATAGAACTAAGAAAACATAAAGATATATCTAAACTAAGAGCTATAATATAAAATGTAGCTACATTTATGCAAAAGATTTGTTTTAAGATATTCTACCTCTTATATATTTCTTTAAGAAAATCGATAGCATATTTTTCCAAATTATTCGATAAAACTGCAGGTATGTTTGCTATGATCTACTATAAATTACAATTTACTATCTCTTTTTCTATTTTTGATGTCTTAAAAAAGAGTATTACGTTTTTATATAATAAGCAGTTATAATATTGAGATAGAAAATTCCTATTATATCAGATACTAAGAAAACTAATGTGTATTATTAAGTTTAGATTCATATATCATATTGTGATATCGGGCAACCCAAATAAAAAAAAATGATATAGAGTATAATGATATAGAGTTAATAAAGATGATATAGTTTATTTTTTCTCTGGACTGGTTTATATGAAATAAATATAATACATTTCGATATTTCTATATTTGTGTGTGTGTCAATTTATATCATATTAATCCCTTAATAAATCTAATTTTTTAAAGTTATTTTTAAAAGCATATAAATTCTTTATATAATCACAGTTATAAATTGAAAGTTTATCAAGATGAAGAATTTGAAAGTGAACATGCATCCAAGTGTCTGTAAAAATATTTGGTTAAATACACTTGGACTTTACACTCGGATAAAAGGCAATTAAAAATAAGAAACATTTAAAATATTTATTATGCCTTTTAATTTAACAATTATTAAAAAAGGCGAGTCAGCTTGAATATATATATATTATTGAATTATATATATATATATATATATATATATATATATTATTGAATTTATATATATATATATATATATATATATATAAATTACAAAATGATTATATATGAAATATAATACGTATACATACGTATACATCATTCATTACGTTTGTAAAGAAAATACTGAATATATATCAGAGCCATGTAGAGGCTCGTTCATCCGTTTTAAAGACAATAGTGTCATCCCTTTTGGGTTCTCCTAAAATTGCGATTAAATCGATTTCGCTTCTTGCTGTCAAAATTTGCTTGTCAGATAGCGACTGTATACTCATTAAAACATTAGGATTCGGTCGCAGCATTATTAATTGACAATTATTTTTCCTAAAATCCTTTATCGCCATATTGATACCCTAAAAATAATATCAATAATACTTTAAAAGTAAGATATATTTATTGATCAATTTTTTATATTATTTGTATTGCGTTAATTAATCATTCTAAAAATATATTTTGTATATATATTAGCATATAGGTAACCAAGCGATTGATTCAAAACCTGTGCGGCAGTGAAATCTATTTTGTCGATGTGTTCACAATCCAATACGGCATTCATACCGGGATTTTTTGTTAGATATATTCTCAAACGATCTACTGCAGGAAACAAAATTCCAGCAGTCGGACGGACTAAGAAATAGTCCGTTGTCGAGATCTGCAGAAAGAAAACTTTTGATCTTTTATAATTCTTAACATAAAGAATTTTTTTTACGAGTAAATATATCTAAATCCGAAAATACAGTTTCGTTTTCTTACGTTTCTAAGTTCAATATTTATTGTTGGTCGCGCATTGAGGTATATCAATGTAGCCAGATCGAATATTGTACCTATCAAAATTCCCATCTCAACTCCGGCGAATAAACAAGCGAGGAACGTGACAAATACCGGTATTAGATCACGTTCTATAAAGAAAAATGATATTTTATTTGCTAATTTCAATTAGTATAAAATAACTTTTAATGAACTATCACAGGAAACATAATGTTAGCAGTATATCAGCAGATTTGAGCAGAATATTGCAACAAATTAGCATCAACTACGTTCGCAATTAAGCTCGTGTTCTGCGAATGAAGCTTGTCGATATAATTTAACAACAAAAAATTGTCAGTAGAAATCAAACAGAATCTGCTATTTTGTAATCATTTAAAATTTAAATGATTACGAAATGGTAAATTCTGTTCGGTTTCTGCTGGCAATCTACCCCCAAGTAGAATACGAAAGTCATGATGACATCAAAATGATGCTAAAATGACGCTTTGACATCATTTTGAGGTCATTTAGACGTCATCATGACTTCAAAATGATGCCAAAGGCGTCATTTTAGTATCATTTTGACGTCATCATGACTTTCTGTTCTACTTGGGCCATTTTATTTTATTAGCAGATTCTATTATATTTCTACTGACATTTTACTGTCCAAAATTTGTATCGGACACCTCTTTTTAAAATCCCTTTTCAACAGATTTGATCATCTAAAGTGTTTTCTACTTTGGTTTCTTATTTCTGATCCCGGGCCTATCCGTCTTAATTGCGTCGTTATGATATCAAAATAATAAGAAAATGTTGGAATGCCAGATTTTAATTGACAATAAATTTAATTGTTATACACTATGTTACATCTACATTGGTCATATATAGAGGGGTGGGACATTTAAAGTGTTACAAGCTATTTTCTCGGAATTATTAGAAATAGCGACAAAATTCTTTTTGTGCGTTTTAGGGTTCACTGGGAGCTTTTATGTAATATATAGGATACTGTTGCTGGATTTTCAAGGGAATGGCAAAGAGATCAGCCTCCTATTTTTTGTCTAGATTAATTATTTTAAACATATACTCACTATTGCACCTCCAGATTGGAAGTATTATACCAATTTCTATCATGAATATCACTGCGCTAATTATAACAGTGCTTAGTGTCGCTTTCGGGATGTAATAAAAATATGGAGTCAGTAAACTTAGCGCAAGTATGACTAGAATACCTAAAATTATTTATTGCTTTTATTAATATTTTTTCTTTTTAGAGAAATTTATACGTTATTCTCCATAATTAAGCATATTCTGATAATGCTTAATTTATTTCAAATGTTTAATTATTACGAAAATATTTAAGTGCTGTTTAATATTAGTGGAATTTACCTGTGTAGATGCCACCTAAAGGTGTCCTAACGCCAGAAGCGTTATTCACTGCGCTTCTCGAGAAAGATCCTGTAACGGGCATCGATTGAAAGAACGAACCGAACAGGTTACATAGTCCGAGAGTCAGCATTTCCTGTGTGGCGTCTACAGGCATTCCTTGTGCTTTAAACAATGAAAAAAAATATTCAGGAAGATTCTTATATAATAACTTGATAGGATACATGTGTCGCATGCCTCAGTGCGTCCGGTGGTTCATTGTTAACACTTTGCCGATAGATCTTCCCGTTTCATGATCCATCATTGACGACTAACCCAAGTAGAACAGAAAGTCATGATGACGTCAAAATGATGCTAAAATGACGCCTTTGACATCATTTTGAAGTCATGATGACCTCAAAATGATGTCAAAGGCGTCATTTTAGCATCATTTTGACGTCATCATGACTTTCGTGTTCTACTTGGAAAATGGTCTATCTATCTTTAGATATAATTTATTAATTAATAGATCTACCTGTTTTGCGCCACGCCATTTTTCCGTGACTCTTAATTAGTCGAAAGAAGCAATACTAAAAGAAATTATAAGAAAAAAGAAAGGAAATTTTCAAGGGCGATGCAAGTCATAAACATACCTATAAAATGTGCGGTACCTAGCGCTTATTTGTTAGTCGGGGCCTAACTCGCGCGGTTGGCAAAGTGTTAAAATCCACGTTAAGATATTTGTTTGTTTATATCATAAAGATTATTGGGTTTATAAATGGTGAATTATTTCTCTTTTTAATTACCAAAAGAAGTGCAGACTTATGTAGATTTGGCATTAATTTGTGATTTACACTTAGAAACCTTTTCTTGTGAGTGTATATATTTAAACCAAATAAACCACTATATAATCGACAAAAATTTGCTCTCTTGACAGATTTATCTTTATCTATCAAATAATGAAATAAAATCGCGTTACTTATACAATGATCTAATATAATATGTATTAAAAATGCTATACAAAAAGCTTTTGCGATGGCGACGTTTCCGATAATAGCGATGAGTGGTATAACCAAGATGCCAAATTTGAAATTCTTCGTTATATCGATGAAACTCTCAGTTTGGTTGCCAAATGTTCTCGAAAATGGAGGTGGTTCGACAATCGGGAGACCAGCATCGATGTGACCCGTAAGGACATACGGTGCCCCGCCGTGCATTTCAAAAATATAAGATGTAATTGCGCAAAGGACAACCACGAGAGCGTTCCTAGCTGTACCGATCATCCAGAGGAATCTTCTCAACGTAATATTGGTAACTTCTCTATCTTTCAAATACTGAAAAAAATAAATACAATCGATGGTATATCTTGCGATCGAACTAGCCCATTTCTTTCTCAAATGAGTTCAACCGATATACCTTCAGGACCAATAAAGTTAAAATGCAGCAGCATGATAAAACCAAATCTGGTATTTTTGTGTCGGTGATGTGGTTTACCAATTCCACCCAAATTTCGATGAAACTCTCGCCGTGAATGTTCAGGCCTAGCATATTCTTTATTTGACTACAGGCGATGATGACGCTCGCGGCTGACGTAAATCCGGACACCACTGGTATCGATATGAACTCGACTAAAAACCCTAAGCGCAGAATGCCAAGTAATATTGTGATACATCCGGATAAGAAGCAAAGCAAGGTCGCGTACTCAGGAATTCCACTGAAAAAAATCATCAAACTTGGAATGTAAGTGCACTTTTATATTATACAACCTTGACGCAAACGATCTTTTCTCAAGAGACAAAAAAGTATTTTTAACAATTCAATTATGTTACAGAATGATCTCGCTCGATTAGCATATTCTTTCATCACATGACCGGATGAAACTTCAAGCGAGAACATTGTTATGTCAATCATGCGTACAATGGCGTGTTCAATACAAGCGAGATTTACTGATTAAGGCTCCTGAACACTCATCACTACTATTTCAGATTGTGACGTCAGAAGCAAGAAAATGCATAATAAAAATTCTTGCTAGAGAACATTAAAATGGAAATATTTTTCATTAAAACAACTCTTGCAATTGCTTTTCTGACGTCACAATCTGAGATAATAGTGATGAGTGTTTACGAGCCTTAAATACAGCTTCCGGCTAATAATTCTAGAATTTATACACCTGTTCCTATAACTAGTGTATAGCTATAACATTTACATTTTATATTTAAAAAAATCTACAGCTGCAACCCAGATAACATGCATGTCTACAAGACGTCGAAAAGATATTTTAAGACGTCTTTTAGACATGCGTGTTATCTGGGAAACAACATTTAAAAATCTAAAAAACTACTAACTAAAAATCCAAAAGATTACATCTGTCTAAATTAATAGTTAAGAAATTTATCATTCTAAAAGAAAGAAGCAAAAATTGATGTATAAGTGTAGAATCACGTACAAAAATCCAGAAATTCAAATGGCCAGTAACTTATTCTACTATTTTATTATTTTTACGAGAAGCTTTAACGTACTTCGCGTATGTCCAAGTCAGTAAAGATATGAGTGCTGTCGGACCGATGTTGACTTCTCGACACGTGCCGAAAAAAATATAGACGAAACTTCCCGCGAACGCGCTGTAAAGCCCGTATTGCGGTTCCAAGCCCGCTAAGCCTGCATAAGCTATCGCCTGCAATCGCAAGTATTACGTTTTTTTAGTAGCGACCGAATAGCGACTGAACAGCGTCAGGCGATCAAACAAACGTATGTCACTTTATGTACTTGAGGTATCAAGGTCAATCCTACAGTGATGCCTGCAACAAGATCACCCAATGCATCCTTTTGTTTGTACTGCGGCAACCATTTCAAAATGGGAATTTTATCCTTAATCACTCTTTTGCAATTAACTATGGCCATTGTTATCCACCGATTCTACCAATTGTCCTTTTGATTGTTCTAATAAGAATAGCAATAAGAGCAACAGATCTAGAAAGACGATAGGTAATATGAGTCAAATGCATTGTTATTGAAGCAAATAAACTTCTATACGTGTAAAAGAATTTTAGTATAACTTGGAAAAGTTTCGATCTTTTTCAGATTCTTATCCATTTCTAAAAAACACAACAATGTGTATATATATGTTTCTAAGATTAAAGCTTTTTGGAAATAATAGATTTGTTAAATAATCTTTTTCTCATATTTTTCGTTGACCATTTAAAAAATTTTTTAAACTTTTTAAAAATAAAATTTTTATTAAAGAGGAATAATTAAGTTTTGCATGTTTAAATCTTATTAATCGAATAATATCTTTATATATATCTTAGTTTCTTTATTTGCCTGGGATTGTTTAATTAGGCGATCAACTAGCTATAAATAGAAATTCAAATTTTACCAAATAAATTAAAATTTACAATATGTTATTATGTTCTATAAAACATCTTTGTGGTATAAAGTATTAAATTAGAATGTTCCACAATATTTTACTTGGTACTGATAGAAAAATATTCAATTTGCAAATTTGTATGCAAGCGTTAACTGACACATCATCTGGTAACGATCAAGACTCACGTAACACCGTATTTGTCTTCCGCTAATTGATCGCGGGAAATACTGCGTTTATTATATCATCTAATGTCCATGTACTAATCACATTACGATCTTGTAACTGAAATAAAGAAATTCAACTTTATATTATGAATACTTTATTGCGACTCTTCGCGTACGAGTACTTACTGTGAAATTAAAATAGGCAAAGCGCAAATTGCTTATCATAATTACACAAAAATTTGCAACGCATTTTTTACGTCACTATTATCACACACAATTATCACGAAAGACCGAACATATCCTTTATAAATAGCCACTTTATCGAAAAAGGATACGATACCATGCACGTTGTCCTTTAAAAGTAAAATCAGCAAGTAGCATTTTTTTCAAAGAATCGATCTCTCACGAATGCAGTGCGGTTTTTAAATGAGAACTCGGTCATACTACACCGCTTCGTTAACTCACATATTACGATTGCTACCTGTTCGCCGCACCAGTTACTTATACAACCGTTTTTTTCACACACTTGTACAACTATGTGTACCTCTTTGCCTCCTCATCTGCCAGAGTGCCAGTCGCCGTCGACACGGCATTCACATGTTAACGCATGCGTTTACTCCTTCCTTCGTGTGACATCATCACCGGAGATCGACGGGCTTAGATCGTCAATTTGTTCAAGAAATGAGGGGTCTTTTTCATGATACCATGTCTAACGAGGCTTTTGGATTCCCCATCAGACAGCAAATCTCAAGGCGGCTCTATCGTCCTTTAATCCCATGTTCTTTAATATGTATCACACTTGTTGTTTTCAATAACAAATACACGCGTAACAAATATCTGTAACACGCGTTTATGTATTTTGTGAAACAACAGCTTTGTGTGTGTGCAATTGGTGTCCTTCCCCGAAAAACTAATTTTTAATCTCAAAATGCAGTACTTTTGCATCAGCGCGTTGATGTCCAACGATTTGCAAATTTTTATTCAAAATAACACACATTTTTACTCAAAATAATACGTAATCGCGCGTAACTATTTTATTATAAAATTATTTAAACACGAGAGAGAGAGAGAGAGAGAGAGAGAGAGAGAGAGAGAGAGAGAGAGAGAGAATTACTTTTATATACGTTTTATTTGAATTGCAACGTATATAATAACTACGTGTATAATAACTATAATGATATAATATAATGATGATATAATATATAACTACGAATGCTTAGCGTATCCGTTGGCGCATTTACGATATTAGTTTTTATGCTCTCAGAGAAACCTTGAAGTAACTGACAATAATTATATATATATATATATATATATATATATATATATACGGATAAAGTAAAACATTTCCGCAAATTTTTTATTACTTGGATATCCGTGTGACGTGGACAGCCGGAAAATATTCTTTTTATGATATAAAAAGAAGTATGCGAATAGCATTAAATGGTACTAGATGTGTGTGTGTGTGTGTGTGTGTGTGTGTGTGTGTGTGTGTGTGTGTGTGTGTGTGTGTGTGTGTGTATGTGAATGTGAGATAAAAGTACCTCTGTACAAAGTATTTCTTGTTTGGTATGTATTATCTCGGTTTTAGTTCAAACTCGCCGTTTAAATTCGTGGCGCGTAAATGATGTACTGGAAATGTAATGCACGTAATTCATGAGATGTTCATTCACTATATATGCGTACAGATATGGCATATCAAAACACGTTCTAATCGATGCAATATAAATGTATAATGCACTGTTTAAGTAATATCTTTCTCAGTTTTTATATACAAGATTTACAAAAAGCGTGAAAAACGCCTGAAAAACTCAATGTACTTTTCATATATTATTAATAACTTTCTTACATTGCGAAGCATTTTTTAAAAGATGATGTGACACTAACAATGAGAGAATTTTTCCGTTTTGACGTTTATTTGATTTTCATTTTCTGTTTCTGATTGTGGAAATATATATATGCTTTGTGTTTTTGTCAGTTTCCACCTATTATAGCAATTCTTTTGCATCATCCCACACTATAAAATAACAACAAGATAGATATTCCTAAGCACAGATACGGTATTTACAATTTATTTTCGAAAATAAAATATCAAAAAATAATATTATTACATATAGTATTAATTTTATTTGGTGTATTTTTTGTAAGATATTCTTCCATTTTTATATTAATAAAAATTTTTAATTTTATGTAAATAGTAAGAGAAAGTAGGAATATATTAAAAAATACGATATTTTTTAAAACTTTAAATACATATTTTTACGGATTACTAAAAACTTTTATCTTAAACACTTTTTTGGTAAAACTCCTGTTTAGGGGAGGCACCTCCGATGACCTTGA
>NJRQ01000188.1:92594-116483 GCA_003063805.1 Aphaenogaster ashmeadi | reverse complement strand
AATATATTTTATATTTTATTGTGGTAGATATTAATATTTTTTACTGTGGTAGGTATTAATCAGAGAAAATTGCATAAAAATCTTCGAAATACCATGTTGTCCCATGACTACCATGAATTTCAGGGTAAATTTTAAGAGAAAATTCTCTCCGTGTACGATCCATCATCGATTTGTTTGTATAAAATATTCTGTAACACTTCCAGTGGATTTTTAACATTCAATATGAAATATGTTACAAATCAAATCATAAATATAGATTCTGTTATGGCCTAGCAATGAGATTCCGCTTTATTGGCATCTTCAAAACTTAATTCGTCAGATCCTAAAAAACTTTATATGTTAAAAGAATCATTTTTTTCCAAGAAATCGCGAGACGCCTTATATGTTGTATACCGACATCAGAAGTGGTCAAACTCAACGGTTAACTGTGTTTCGACCGTAAAATCGCCCACGTGACCGAAATCAGATTCGAGAATCATATGAATTCCTTATTGCCATTGGCGCGGCGTATACGAGCCTTGCGGCTGCATTCGTGCACAAAGTATACGCGCAAACAGCATGTTGCTAACAATAAGTATATAATATAACAAATTAGAAATTAGAAATTAAATTAAAAATACATCTTTTTTCGAAAGCATGTTTAAATTCCATAAATACAAAATATACGATTATTCTTCTTATAATGATATAACTTATTTAAAGAAAAGATTATTTGGTTTAATATAGTTTCTTATTTAAAGATATATGTACGTAAATATTAAAACTAAATAACAAAATGTGTGTGTGTAAATAGTTTAGTAACATGGATCATTAAATTATTCTTGGATTAATAATTTAATTCTTTTTAAAGTTTTGTTATTTTCTTTCGTAATATTGCAAAAAATTTTTTTGATACCTTTGATTATAATTGTAATAATATAAATGAGTATACGTGATAATATACGGAGCATTGCAAGCAAATAATGCTTGAGAATCCTTCGAAGAAAGAATCTTGACATTTCTTACTCGGGAATCCCCAAAAAAGCGGGCCATACCACGCAACTAATTTGCACACTGCTGTGCATTTGTTTATTGACGAGTCAGTACAGGTATCACACCGATGTACCGTTAAAGATTCTTCCAACGAGCCGCCGAGTAATGTCATCGTAAAGGAAATTTACACAGCAACAACATTAAAAAATGCATTATAAATGCGAATAAATACATTGTCGCCTGAAAAGGAACGGTAACTAAAGAATTTGTGTTATCCAAGAATTTAAAGTATATGTCCGTGTGTGTGCATATTTCTTGCATTAATTAATCAAGTTTTCTTCTTTGTCCTCCAGTACTTCGTAATAGTACATTTCGGAAATGCCCAATTCTTCGGGATGGTGTTTCAAAGGTTCAAATTTAAATTGTATCTCTCTTCGTGGTTTATCGTGATTACACTATAACTTTTAATTAGATTGAACTGATCTCATTTAGATTTTATTACATTTATACATTTTAAAGAATTGATCAAAAACTTTATAGATTTAATAAGAAATATGACAAGGCAGTGCGTAATGTTAATATTTCCGAAATTTCGAATTAAGGTCAATGTGCTAAGTGTACTTCCGTTCTTGATATCTCATCCTCACTTTGTTTATCGAAGCCTCGAGCTTCTTTTGGGTTATCGTGTTTTACCGTTAAGATTAATTGGAAGAATTCTACAAGGAAGAATTAATAAGTAAAAAAATTTATATAACACAATATTGCAACACACATACACACATCCAGAAAACATTTACTTGTGAAGTGATAGAACTTTGCGATATTGTCAAGCCTTTATATCCTAGTAATTTCATGTATAGTTTAAAAGATACTCTCCCACACAGCACAAAACTTAACAGAAATGTTTCAGAAATGTTTCAAAGTTTCAGAAACGTTTCTGAAACATCTCTGAAACTTTGAAACGTTTCTGAAACATTTTTGTGCTGTGTGGGCTATTAGTACGAGAGAGAGAGAGAGAGAGAAAGAGAACGAAAATGTGTCAAAATGTCGAATGAAATTGATGTGTGAGTTGATTTTCATCAGATTTTTATGCAAGCATTAATGATAAAACTTAATTTATGGAAGAAGTTGTTTCTAAAACAAAATAAAAATTGTTGCATGCAACATATACAAAAAGTAATACAATAAATAGATAATATAATCATTTATATTTATTTCAATAACAATATTAAATTATATCTTATAGGAATTGAGAAAGAAAGAACTAAGGAAGAAACAAAATTTTAATATAAACCAAAAGCTGTTTATATCACAACGCGAGATTATCTAAAATATGAGACATTTTCTGCATGTTTAGATCATTTAGAAGTGATACACGGTTTAATTTACGACGAGGCATATCCGGAGGTAATTATTGAGAAAATAGATGTAGTAGACCATGGCTTGGAGCGATAATCTGCAGTTGAATGATGAGATAAATCTGTCTATTAATCATACCGTTCATTAAACTCCATGTAATCGGTCTATAAATGTCATACAAACCGTAATATCACGATATTAACTATTCCAAGATCGAATTTTTTATTACAAATAACTTTATGAAGAATGTTGATTAAACGTTTAATTACTTACAGGTAATTAAAATATGATTTTTAATTTCCGTCATTGCTTTAGTCATTGAAAGCCACTACGATTATTTGCGCTCGTCGCCGCAAATATAAATCGTCATTACAATACCCGAAAATGCTAATGTCTCCTTTAAATTCTTTTGTAACGGTGCCGTTACACTTTGTCCGTTAAATAATCTCGAAGGAAACGTCCGGTCGAAATACCTGCGTCATTGAATAAGTCTGACAGTAACAAAAGTAAAAGAAGAACACGCATATTCTCTTACATTCTCGCTTAACATACACGTGCAATAAAAGAGATGATTTTTCATTTCAGTTGTTATTATTGTAATTATTATTACATTATTATACTATTTTTATTATATTATTATCGTTATTATTGTGTTATATTGTTGTTGCTTTTTTCTATGTATTATTGTGTTATAACGTGTCCACATGTATGAAAAAGCACATGGGCGAATATTTAGAAATTTACCGAAGATTGATCTTTAAACCAAACGAAGATGTTCTTGACTCTCGACACGTGTGAATGCATGTGCTTGTTATATTGATAGCTCGTTATATTAATAGTTATATTAATTATATATATTACAATAATGATATTTATATCGTTAATATTGCTACGTGGAAAAATTGTAACATTTGACAATTTTGTGTCCGCCAACGTGTCATCTACCTGCGGCATATACAGGGTGTTCAACACAACGGTTCGCACGATTTTTGAGACGCTTTAGACAGTTTAAAAAAAAGGTTGTAAGGTGAAAATTTATCTATTTCATGCAAGCTACAACCTCCAATTTTAAAAAATAGAAAAAATTTTTTTTTAAATAAAAATATCATTGTCACCTTGAATTTTTTAAATGGCACCATGCTGTTTTTTTCATAATATTGTAGGGGATTTTAAGACGAATTCAACGCACTATCACAAATGTCATTTTTATTGATATTTAATATCAAATTTGCAGCATTATTTTGAATAGCAGTACTTATAAGTTCTGACTAGAAATGAAAACACAGACACTGAAAGTTGTCTAGGACATCTTTCGTATTGTAAACACATAATATCCATCATCATGAGTGATTATCAGTATTCTCTTGCTTGCCCAGTCCACAATGCACGAATAGTTCAAAATTATTCAGGATACCTTTGAAAATCGTGTTATAAGTACGTATGGACCAGTCCGATGGCTGGCTCGTTCACCGGATTTATCTCCGATGGATTTTTTCTTGTGGGGATATCTGCAATCTATTGTATATAAAAACACCAATTAATAATATTCAAGACCTTCGAGAAAGGATAAGTACAGCTTGTGCAACTTTGGATCCAAATAGTCTAATATCTGCTACGCATAGTAATTTGTTAAAAAGAGCAGAACTTTGTGTTGCAGAAGAAAGTAAACAATTTGAACAAATGCTTACATAAGTTACAATTTATCTTTATTGTATAATACTGTAAACTTTGATATCAAATTTGATATTAAATATCAATAAAAATGACATTTGTAATAGTGCGTTGAATTCGTCTTAAAGTCCCCTACAATATTATGAAAAAAACAGCATGGTGCCATTAAAAAAATTCAAGGTGACGTTGACTATTTTATGAAAAAAAAATTTTTTTCTAATTTTTTTTATTGGAGGTTGTAGCTTGCATGAAATAGATAAATTTTCACCTTACAACCTTCTTTTTAAACTGTCGGAAGCGTCTCAAAAATCGTGAGGACCGTTATGTTGAACACCCTGTATTTAAAAGATTGATAAAAAAGGAAGAGATATGCCAAAAGGCAGTTCCGGAAATATGTATGCAAAACGGTTATTGGGATACATTATCTCATTTAATTCGAAAATTCGACCAGTAAAATATTAACCGCTGTCAGCCGTAATGATGATTTCGATCACGAAATCCAGTCCTTTTCTGGGTCAAGGATGAGCGTGTCTTTAATAATATCGCCACGCCATGCATCTGCATACGGACTGGATTTGATAAGGTGACATAAAATTGATAACATAAATACAAATTGACGTTGTCCTGAAAAAAATTTTTTACCGTAAAGACATATTATTGTAAGAATTTATTCTATTCATGACAAATGCCTTTTAAATGAAATATGTTACGTCATCATATTAAATATATCCTGATTATATGTAGTCCAGATATCTTGTATACAGTACATTATACAGATATCTGACTTTTATGCGTTATTTGTTAATTACCGATTCTTTAGCTAATGGGATCAATTCTTCCTTAATGAAATTATCGAGAGAGAACGATGTGTAATTATAGTTATTAGATTTTATATAGATTGTCCAGGTAACTACTCTCTTATTTCACTGTCGTTGAATGCCTCTTTCCGCAGCTTATTCTAACATATCGCTATGCGTATAATAAAGATAAAGAAGATTTCCAGTGATCGTAAATGTCGAGAATTTCTCAAGAAAACAATTTGGATTATTAGAAAAGAATCTGTACGCGTCCACTCCGTACTGATAATCCTCTCGAAGTGATGGTCGTAAGACGTAAGTGCGATGAACAGAATTTTATAGACCGTTAATGATAGTCGACACGAGGCTGTGATTCAGTCTCGTCCTTGGATTCGATGGATCGAACGAAGAGCACACCGAACAAAGGATGCGGGAAGCGGCACGAAGATGATTCCGAGGAGGTGCAGAAAACCGAAGAGCAAGAACAATACGAAGAGAAACGACCTTGTATGATTATCGGTTTCAGCTGTAATCGTTCGTAGGGGAAAAAAAACACGCAAGGGCAAAGTGACTGCGAACGTCGAAAAGCAAGACTGAAGGATGGAATTTGGAAGTGCCTTCAAGATCGGCGCTTTACAATAACAATATAAGCTAAGCTTTATCGAGAAACTGGTTGACGGTTACGAGCTAGGTGTGGATGTTACGTCGACAGGTGAGTGATACTGTTAAAAATTTTAGATTAGAATTAAGGATAGAGACGGACGGACTGCGTTGTCGATTCCGTTGGGCTATCGGGAAAAAATGTCGGGAATGCTGAATGAATCTTTCAAGCAGGAGGCTCCGCTGTGCGCGGAATAAATGAACAGAGCAGCGTCATCCTCTGGAATCGATCAGTGACACTTTTACGGTTGATTCCGCGACCGCTAGAACCAACTACGGTTGCCGTTTTGCCTTGTGTGGGTAGATGGATTTTTTTTCTTTTCGCAAGATCCGTTAGAAGTACGAGACTTTCTTATCTAAATTTTCCAACGGTATACCTGAGCGGCAAAACGTTTCTTCCCTACTTATTACAATAACAGTCGTCGCGGTATAAACGAATTCAAATAATTCAAATAAATAATGCAAAACAAATGTGTGCTATATTTAAAATATTTCTGAATACAATGCAATATTATAGAATTTTGAAAAAAGTGTCTCGAAACGGTTGCGTATATGATATTGTGGCAGTATCGTGGTCCGTTAACCCTTTATGCTCTGAAATAACTCCATGATTATAGTGCACCGATTAGGAATTAGAATAATGTGTCTGCGATATTGCATGCAAATTTAAAAACGTTTGCATAAATATCATAAGGCATTATTATTTGTAATATCATAACATAGTATATCGAAGCATAAAAATAAATAGCGTTATTAGTGTAAAATTAAATCTATAAAAATATTTATAATGCCCGATGATATGTAATAATATTATTTCGGAAACAAAAGAAATTTAAGAGAACAATAAAATCTTTCAAATAATGCAAATATAAATTATGTAATATAAGCGTGTAATATATAATTGCGTGTCCAGAAAGTGCAGAAAACAACATGTTACAGAGCCATGTTTTATACATTTTAAAATCTCTAAAAATAATATGACATATTATATTCATTGTTTAGTATTTTTATTTGTTCTCCAAACCTTTATGCGCAATGATTATCTAGTCAAGATATTTGTCGGCTGGTTGGTTCTTGACTTTCTCTTTGATCGATCTAGTAATTATCTATTGTATTTTTATTTTGAACAGGCCTCTCGTTGCATTTACACACACGAAAGTGTGCATATTACCTGCTGGTTCTTTTGCCAATGCGCGGACCCCTGAAATGGCTCTTTTTTTCGCTCACGGTCCTCTTTAAATTGATCCCCTCTCGAAGATGATCGATATCGTGTTAAATAGCGGTAAACCAGTCAGGGGCGTGATAGGCGACACTTTAAACGGGATGAGTTATATTATTGCCACCGTGTATATTCACGGTGTGGTCTTCTCGAAAATACACCGCCTGATCAGCGGTCCGTTCAGTCCGTTGTCCCCAAAGTATTATAATGCTCGGCTCCTCGCTATCATTTGCATATCCCACGTCGAGTCATTAAGGTGACAAATTAGCGTACCTCGTAAACTTGTAGCTAAATCGTTCTGTTTGAAAATTTTATTTATCAACTCATTTCTCGTCGTGGATCCTATACCGATTTTCATCTTTTATATAATTATTTATGTATAGTCCTCAACTACTAACTTATTATAATTGATAATTATGATCACGAGTTTGATTGGGATACTGTGGATTCGAGGTCCTGGATGTGGAGAGAGGTTTTACAATAAACGGTTAGTGTCTGAAATGCTACATATAAAACAACAAAAAAAAGGTCTTAATTTGTAAATTGACACTGAGTTATTAAACAATGCTTATATACCGTTTCTTAATATCTAAACATAATTGTTTACCGCTATATAACAACACTACCTGACATTGCTTTTCTATCTGGCAGGATTCATTTTAAGTATTGACTCCGTCTCGGTAGGACCGTTATCTTACCACCTTATTTATATTTATACATTAATTATAATTCGTGACCGTTATTGACTTTTTAAATTAATTTATTTGTATTCGTATTCGTGCTTTTGACCATGATTAATTTCTTTGTGCTCTTACTATTGGTTTGCCGCGACCCTGAGGTGAGTGCAGAATATGTTTCAAAAATCGTTAATATCCGCAGAAAATGTTTGTTGTCCGTAACTACCCTACTGAAAAATTTTTATTGAGATCACGATTAAGAATAAAATTTTTATTGAGATCATAATTGAGAATAAGGATTTTCAGTAGGGTAGCCATGTTAATTTACACAGCCTTTTTCCATCCGGCCATGAAACTGGTTGGACAGCAAACTTGCCAACCCTTTGGAGGGTGTGCACAGCCCGGGTTCGTAGCGAATCAAGAGATTGTTATATGCGGATCATTCTCCAACATTTTTACTGAAGATGGCTCAAGCGTGAGCCGAAACGTTTAAATTATGTAATGTTTGTCCTATGCTTTGGACGAATGTAATATCGATTTGATTTTATTAAATTTGCGCATTTGTGTACCGCGCTGGCTCCAAACAGCCCACTTTTGATCTGTATTGTTATTTATTATAATTGGGCAAATCTGTATTTTTAAATATAATACAAAGTGCTGACAAATTTCAAGACAACGACAGGCCTCAGCTGGGCTAAAACTGTCTCTTATACACATCTAGATGTGTATAAGAGACAGGTGTTGAAATTGTTTAATAAACATATGTCCGTAAATGCTTCCTAACAGAACTACAACCATTGAAAGTTGATGTGAATATTTGAAACATTTTCTGTCAGTCTGGTACTGTTTTATTAATTCTTGTCTTATTGCCTATTAATATGTTTATTAATAATAATTGTCTTATTAATTAATAAGAAATTCTCCTGGCATGGTGGAGCGAACTGTTAGATCACTTTTACGCAGGGCAAGACTTTGTATGGAATCTGCAGGAGATAATTTCAAACAGAATTTGCAATACATTTGTAAATAAACAAGTTAAATTAAATGTCCTTTTTCTTTCCCTTTTCAAATATTCACATCAACTTTCAATGGTTGTAGTTCTGTTAGGAAGCATTTACGGACATATGTTTATTAAACAATTTCAACTCTAAATAACTTGAATAACACGCCTTTAATGTATGGACCTCGAGTCATGGGACACCCTGTATAATTACTTGACAAGTGATAGATTTTTCTAATGAAAGTCTCGGGCTCTTGGAGATTAGAGAGATGCGTTCCCTCCGTCGCGCCGCGCCGCGGCAATAAATAATCATCGTCCTAATGAATTCGTGCGGCCCGTAACTACCGGCCCGGCCGACTTCGGAGCGTCTCCCTTCGTTTTTTCGCGGTACCAAGAAACACTTTTCGTATATCGCATGCATCAGTAATGCGTTACGCTTACGTACAGGCGCAGGTCGAACGGCGCGTCGCTACTCGCGCGCGCGCGTAAAAACCGACCCGGAGAATCAACACCGAAATTCTCGGTGGTCTTTTTGCCGGGCGAAACCGGCGCGGTGGCGGTCGGCGGTTTTCTCAACACCGACGTTAATTACCTTCGCGTTGCGCATGGCGTACGTGCGAGGGAACCTGAATTACGGGGTCTCTGAACGCAAAAACTCGTGTGCGTCGGAGGTATCCTCGCGCGCGCGCGCGTTGCGCATTGCGCATTGCGCGCGAGGCCGGCGGGGCAGGGGGGGGGGGGCGGCGGGAAAGAAAAGCGCGCCAAGGGACGCGAAGAGGCGCGCCGGTTATTTATAAGCCGCTAAAGGTACCCGGTATACCGAAGCCTTCCAACCACAGCTGCTCTCCTCTGTGTTTCGTATCTCTTTTTTCCTCTCTCGTCCATGACATCGACGTTCGGCGAAAAAAACCGCGAGAGAAGCGGAGCGATCTTTATGACGCTTCGTCGTTGCGTGTACGATGTATCTCTCATTGACTTATTCTTCATTTTCTCTCTCTTGCCGGTTTCCTTCGATTTCTATGAAACAAACTTGTTAGTGCAAGTACGTTTTCGTTAAAGACTGAATAGAGATCGAATGCAATCAGCGTTTACACATCCCATCTGGATTCGATAAATCGCTCTGCTCCACTATTCGACTATTAATGGCTGCGTTCAGCAGAAAAAGCAGCTTTGCAACTGTTGTAAGATTCTTTAATATGATTGGTTCTTGCCCTTGGTTCCTCCTGGATCTAAGTGTATAAACCAATCATATTAAAGAATTTTACAACAGTTGCAAAGCTGCTTTTTCTGCTGAACGCAGCCAATATCTGGCTTTAGCCAGATTTTATTTTCTCAATGAATTTGTAGCTTCCTGATCAGATCATGCATTTGCCTTTAATCTTTGCAGAGTTTCTTTGCACGGTACGAGGATAAATAAACTGCGAGTTGCCACATTTAACTCGACGGGGGTGCGCAAATTGGGCGAATTGAATCTGCAAAATAAAAGACTATATTGAGAAGAACTCGTGCAGTTTGAGTATGTATTCATGCGTGTATGTGCTTAATAACTGTACATCATATAGAAATATATAAGGCGCGCACGCGAAAGTACTTGAAATATTAAAGGTGGCTTGAGATCTTCGTAACTCATAAATCATCGACCTCTGCTCGTACCTGCGTATTCGCATGTCGACAGGTTAGTTCATCTTTTAAATACATATGCGGTGCGGGTCTGGGCTAAACCCTTTTGGTCTTCTTAATGACGAGCGCTATTGTATACTTAAACCACTACCTTCGTGCTTTGATGATTACATAGTCGCCGAGTAGCGGAAACGGTAATTGAACATTGACAAATGTCAAACTTTTTTAAATTCTGTTTTCAGCTAAATAAAGAAAAATTTTCCTCGAGTACGAGCCCTCGAAATACTGCGAGTGCGAAAAGAAAAGTAATATGAATGAAAGGTAGTGAGATGAAGAATCACCGTTGCGCAACGTTCGTATTAGCTGCCATTATTACGCTGACAATGAGAATAAAAGTTCTGGAGACAGGTGAATCGCGCGTCTGCCTCCACGAACGAATAATTCATGGATCAGGTTGAACTTCCGCGCTTTATTCCGCGGCTCGTTAATTCAGTATCCTTCCTGTAGAATGGATCGTTTCTTTCTTCGGGAATCTACAACGAGACGAAGATCATGCACGTCCCGGCAAAGGATCCACAGCCCGGAGATTTTTCCTCGGAACGTTTATGGCGAGCGTATCTTGAAGTACGATCCATTGTACTCCCTTTCTGTACATACGTTTAGTTCGTACGCGTACAAGCGTAGTTTGCCCCTATATAATGTTTCAGAAGGAGGTATCATGTTTTTGAAAAATAACGCGCAGCGAGATCCAAATATTACATAAAATATATATTAGAATAATTATAATTACGTAAAATATTTTACGAAAAAGATCATGTATAACAAATGAGCGTTTCATGTAAACCGTTTTGTATCAGTTTACAAAGCAGGCAAGAAAAAAGATTCGAATCCTGTGATAGAAAACGGTTTGAATAATTTTAAATATAATAGAAATGTTTAAACTTCAATACAGTTCAAACGGAACCAATAATCATATGGATTTTTAATATTTAAAGATTGATTGTTCAAACAGTCTTTGTATAAAAAGAATTCGAAAGAAAATATAATTCATTGTAAACAGAAATAACAAGTTTTCATTTGTTCTCACGACATATATCGCTCAAATAAGTATTACAAAACGCGATTTTTACATAAGAAGTTTTACGCAGATAATCAGACGTAATAATAGAACAATCTACGAAAGTTTTACAGTTTTAGTAATGTCTTAAGATATGACATTCTTAAATTCAGTTTTGAGAGAATCAAATAATTAAAGATGTTAGATGTCCGATAACCATTGAAATTATTACAAAATCTAAATACTAATTTTCAATGTGAAAACAAATGTTTCGTGTAACTAACGCGACTTAAAAACCAGTATTGATAAGGAAAAGATTATTAAAAGATTTATCTTATGCGTTTGAAAGAATTTTAAAGGAAGATAATAAAATAAATCGATTATTCAGATTGCGACAACATTGGAGGATCCGCGGAAGCTGCGGCAAGTTCAACGCTTCGACTTCTCGTTGCTGCTGCTGGTTGTCCTCGAGAATCTTTGTACGGCGTAGATAGAAAATAAATGAACGAGCGTCGTCCATGTTCCCACGGGATTCCTCGTTACTTGGGACTCGCATGGAACGGCATACGAACAATCGTTGATGATCGCTGATAATCGTCGCGACCTCGGACCCGTCACGGGCCGAACGTTTTCGACTCCGTCGTATATTTTTTTTTTCACGCTCTCGTCCGTCATGTTTTCATAGTCGATTCTTATAATTTTTGCAGTATCCTGTTGCGAAGAGTTCGTCGAACCACGTCGGAGCAGTGACCGTCATCGACGTCATCTGTAATTTGGTTAACGATTGACCTTGATAAAAAAAAAACATATACCACTATAAACGATAGCCTATAAATAGTAATATCGTTTTCTTATAACTCGGAACTCTTCTCGTAAACACGGACTTGGAAAGAGTCGTAAGATGTGTTATTTTTTTTGTACTTTGTTTCATTGTTATTCTATCAATCACATTTGAAAGAACGTAGAACGAAATTAGAGAACGTTATTACAGCGTTGGTCTCACTTGTGGACAACTTTAGTTTTGTAAGAATTACCATAATATTTTATCAAATCGATATTTTATCAAAGCAACAATATATACAATGTATACCTTTAAGTAATATTTTATGCAATAAAATAAATATTCGCTTAAAAATAAAGTTATGAGTTTTGGCAGATTTATGATTTTGTATCTCCACATCCCATCTAAATTTGTATCAACACTTAATCTTAAGTTTACTGTTTTATTTTCTGTCATTTTTACGGATCTATCATATGAAAAGATATATCTTTTGATAACGGCATTAGATATCTAGGTGAATGCGCACAAATATTTTAATAACCTCGTTGATTCGCGGGTATTCTCTGGGCTTTTCATTCATTGCATCAGCATGACTCGCAGCTTCTTGATAATTCATTATTTAAAATCTCTATCAGATTCATTACCGTTGATATAAATAGCGGAACCTGTTCCACGGGCCGATCCAGCAGGGAAAACCGTATCGGCGCCGCGCGACATGGCGCGAAAAAACGCACGCGCGGGTTAGCACAGGAGATACATCCGGCGCGATCAAGGACGAGAAACAGAAGAATCGCGACGGTCTACATAACTCGATCCTGGATGCCGCAACGCTGGCTTTACTTTCCGTCGACACGCTGCGTCTTCGACTCGCTTTCGTATCCGTTTTTCACGAGATCGGCATGCCGCGACGATCCCCCCTCGCATAAGCCTTGGGGTGCGTTCAACTCGGCTTCTATCGATGTCTTCGCGCACGAATTAACGAAACCTGCTCTATAACTTACTCCTTATTAAAGGATAGCTACCCTATGTAAAACATGAAAGTGTCATTGCTAACTGTCCTCGAAGAAAAATGCTGTTAAAGCCTTGTGTCCACGATGCTAGAAATCGGTCCGAGATCTCGGATCAATTTCTAGCATCGTGGACACAAGGCTTTAGAGGTTTGGTACTGTTGCATCAAAGTACAATTTTATGTAACATGACAACAGAATAAGGCCGTTGAGATATATTAATTGCAAAAAGGGATACGCGATGAGATAGACGCAAAAGAATTGAAGTACATTTTATTTAGAGTTGAGTCACATACAGGGCCGGTCCTGGCGGAGGGCGAACGCACGCGGGCAGCCCCCCGATTTAGGGGGGCAGCCGAAGACCACCCTCGCGGTCGCTTAATGTTTTACAAAAATTGAAAAACAAAATCCCAATTTGAAAAACGATAATAGCGTGTAAAAATAATTAAAAGAATAATCAAGGATATATCAAGGAATTTTTGCGTCTCTAAAAGCCAGAAGGGTTGTTTTGAAAACGTAGGTACATTTATTTTGTTATTTAATTTCAGAATATTCTAAAAGATACAAAATTTAATTTTAACGGAATAACGGGGCGACGAAAAGTGGGTTTGCACACGGGCCGCCAAGTACCCAGGACCGGCACTGGTCAAATATTTTTCGCTAAAAGAAGATAATCGAAAATAATGAAGAAATGTGATTCGTGTTATATTTTCCGTCTGCCACGTTCTACGCACGAAGCGCTTACGCTAATTAATTCTATGCGGCGATAACTAGCTCGAACGCGATTCAACGGAGAGCTCGACGGTGTCGCATTCTCCGGTGAAGAGGCGCGAATTCCTGGACGGTATCGGCTCCCGGGTGTAATGTGTAACATCGAGCGTGTAACGATCGGGACACGGTTTGTGCCCCCTTCCACACCTGCACGCGGCCACTATTCCTTCTCGCGTGCACACACACACGCGTGTTGGTGCTCCACGCACACCGGCAAGCCAATTGGAGAGCCAAGTCTTGGCCAAGTCTTTATAAGTAGGAGCCATCCGCGTCCTCAGGACTTACTCCCTCTCGGGAACGTGCCACGATCGGCAACCGATTTTCAGAATAGTTGCTGAAAAGTTTATAACGCCGGCCGGGCTCACGCTCCACGCGTCAAGTAACACGCGAGTTCCCGAGAAACTACGAGAATCCAGAGAACCCCAGGAGACGGAAAAATTCGCAAGATGACGAACGCGGGCGACTGACAGATGACGGAATTCTTTGTCGAATGCATCGAAATGTGAGTCCACGTATGCTTTTTTCATGTATACGAAAGTGAACGGAAATCTGTGCTTCCGTGATTTTCCACCCGAGTCGCATTTTTTAATTATAAAAATTGGTGAAAATTATAGACGTGTATCTTTTAAAAATTTGCGCAAATTTGAGATGTACTTGTTAGCGAAAAGTGATTACATCGATTAATCTCGGGCGGGGGGTGCAGAAGATATGCTAAGATACCAATATACCATATCGGTGTATGATACCGGCAAATGCCTAGCGTTTAAATGAGAGACTGAATCCCGTTTTAATCAAACTTAGTTCATAGCATAATTTTTTCGGGATCATCATAAATTGGTCACGCAAATATAATTTATTGCCTGCAGTTCTGAACTTCGGAGAAATATCGTTGAGTATTTCTTCGCTTCCTTGGGAAGTAGATTGGCGGATCTTTAACGAAGGTCTTAGAGGGAAATGATTAGCATAAATTTCGACGTCCGAGATGTTACTGGCCGAAAATTTAGGCAGCCTCATAAATACAACAGCGATTATGATGCATCAGATAACGGAGATCGGTTCGAAGACTCTGCGTTGGAGTCGATAATTGATAACCAAATGACGCGTTAAGTTGCTCTAATATTTCTTAGTTTTTTTATGGAGTATCAAGGTAATTTTTGCATAATTATTGTGTTTAGCATTAATAATAAACTCGTTTTATAGTTTTATTGTTCTTGTAAACATGTAACTCTTGATACTACGCTTTTCATTTAGTTCTTGAAATCAAAAGCTCAATCGAGTATAACAAGTTAGCAGGTATAATAAAAGCTATCGGAGGTATACTCATTAAAGCGATATGTATCTCATTACACTGAGATTAAACGCGACGTAAATTGATACTTCATTTTCGCGTATCTAAACCATTATGATTCCATTAAATTAGCTGTTAATCCATAAAGATCACTCGCTATTTTACGTCTTGGTCGATGTGATTGTGTTTATTGCGACAATAAAGTAGAAAAAGCAAATAACAGTTTTAATGAATTCCCTTCTTCTGATCATTTCCACCGTGTCATCATTTGATATATACCGTCTAATAATACGCGTAAAGAATTAAAACATGAATATTTCATTCAGTAGCTTTCATAGTTCGTATTTTTTACATTCATATTTTAATGGTACCTAAAACTGAACAACATCAAGAATATGCTATTGATACTTATTATTATTATTAAAATCTTAACACTATATAATTATAAATTCTTCGGAACTCGACGAAGATCAATGTCGATCGTGTAATCGTTATATGGTCACGATACTGGTCATCACGTAACTGTTTCACCCGGTCACAAGCGGGTCTTACAATACTCGTGACATGCCCACAATGTAAACGACCGCTGCCGAAATATTCCCCCGCTCGATCACGAATTCGCGTCACGGCCCGAACGGTTGCTGTATTTGGATCGATATTCTGCGCTTCGCATGCCCGGCTCGAGCACGGCCGATCAATCCGTCGTTCGATCTTGGCATTGAAACCGATCGGCCAACAAGTAAACAGGTCCGCTCGCGGGCGCATAATGCATTATGTACGCCCGTGCAGTATTTCGTAATCTGTAGACGGCAACAGCCTTAACTGATACCGGTCTCGAAATTAATTTTCGGCCTGATGCGCCATAAAAAAACGCCGCACGCGCACCGCGTAACGAGCGATCACGCGGATTCGATCTTGACACATTACTTAACTATCGCTGCGCAAAATGCACATTAAAAATTGTGCGTAAAGCATAATAAATGTTTGTTATAAAATATTAAGCGATCATGTGAAGGATGTCAGGATAAATGTGAAAAGAACAACTATTAGATATCTAGTGTTTGAAATGTCGCAATGTAAGATTTGTTACGACAAAAAGTGTAACAAGTGAATCACGCAAGTATGCAGCTATAATTTTCCATTTTCTTGCTCGCGGAACACCATTCCAACTGATAGTTTTTACAAAGTTTCAAATTATAAAAATAAATAATTAATTAATAATTATTTTAACACTAGTGCGATATAAAAATTATAGTTCTTACTTTATAAATTGCAATAAGAAACATTAAAGAAAGAACTCTATGTGAATTCTATAAGAAATAACTTTTACAGAAGTAAACGTATAATTGTAAAAATTTTTTATTCGTTACGTGAGAAATACGAGAAATGTTTCCATTATTAACGATATCTTAACGTGCAAAGCTTCCAGAGAGTTCAGCCTTGCGCAATCATTCCAAAATGGAAGGTAAAAAGTTGCCGGATAAGGGAAAATCTGAAATTGACTCACGGCAATCACGCATGTTTAATCACATTTCTTGTATAGAGGTAGATATTCGATAAAATCTTGCCGCATTATCATTCAGACAAGTTACGATTGTATTGTATTCAATGTTGATCATGATGACATTAATCCATGGAATTCTATAAATCGCGAAATAAGAATAAAATATAAAATTTAAATATCGAATATGACTTATCTACATACACCGTGTATTGCAAATTAATGTTTAAAGAAATATGAATTTTACGCTATGTGCATTATATCGACATGTGGTCATTAATTGCACCAAACGAGGTCTTTACTACGAGCACGCTGATTCCGTTGATTCATTGCGGCTCGTAATTATGCTCTATTTATACCTATATGCTAATTCACACCTGCGGCTTTCTCATTTTCTTAAAGATATATGTGACGTGTATACCAAGAGAACCTTGAACCTTACGCGCGAAGCTAGTGTCAGTGACAGATTTACGCACGACGCATGATAGATCCTACGGGATACCTACATAATTATGGTAGCAAATAAAGGGAATATTGAAAAAAGGCGAAATGTAAAGAAATGTAAAGAGGATGAAAAGAAGCCGAGATGGGTCGAGAAAAGATGCACATATGCAATTTACAAGAATCCCTTTAATTGCGACGTGTCGCTACGAAGGGATGCTGTTGCTAGCTACGGGGAAATCCATAGTACCATTGAAGAATGTCGTGTGAATTTTTATAACATTATGTTACGTGCCGTTAATTCGGCGACAAGTTTATATTGCACTTTGCACTCGCGACGAAAACCGCAATAAAAACTTTTTGCTTTGAAAGATGGAAGAAAAGTATTCGCATATATAAAAGTCAGCTATACTCTAAGTAATATATTTATTTATTTATATACATCTAAAGATTTATATATTAATTTCCTTAATACATATAATGCAAATTAAAAATATCTTACATTTTCATAAAGATCATATTATATATTTATTCTTTAAACAAATATACAATTTAATTTGGAGAATTAATTAATTACAAATTTACAATTATTTTAACAATAATTTCATTCCAAGCAAATTGTAAAGACTCTCTAAAAACTCTAGGATCAAAAATCATTCAAGAGTGAAATCTTTCTGCTGTACGTACATTTATGTTGAATTGTACGTATTTACAAGTAGACAATACTTCAAGGTAATAATTAGTATGCCACAATAATCAATGCAGTTATCGCTAGCTGCTTTGAGAGGAATTCATCTTATTTCTTAAGATTTCATCGAACAATGCAAGGTTGCAAATAAGAAATAAGATCTGTTACGCTGAATAATAAAACATCCTGACTTGAAGAAAAATTTACATCACTTTTTTTATAACAATACGTATTTAGTGTAGGTAACTGACGTAAACGGGAATAAATCTTATTACTATTGTTTTATACAAATATTTAAATATTTGAAAAGCATATGTTTCCTGAAAAGAGAATATGTTTCTTGTACTATTTAGTCAACGTTCTTATAATATAATTGTTACAAATTATTTCGGACTCTGTATGACTTCTCATCATTCCCACGCCACTGTACACCAGTGTACATATCGGCAGGGAGGGCAAAAGTGGAATTGGCGGGAGAAGAAACGACCTTGCTACTTTCAACGGCAAGGTTGCACTTACGCCGTACGCATGCTATCATAACAACTCAGGTTCACTGTACCGACTCGCATCATCACCTGCAGACTGAGATGTTACTATTTTCTTCATCGCGGTGTAACAGGTTTTCTGCCTCGATTAGCTTTTGCTTGTCTCCAGAATGTGCGCCATACAAGATGTAATCTTGAACTTCAAAGCAAGTTTTTACATTTGCTAATGCAGCTTATTAATGATTTTGGAGCTAATCTTTCGTTACAAACATTTGACGTAATGTTATCGGTATGTGTGTGTCTTTTGACTGCTTATTATGAATCAAAAAAATAATAATGACAATGCCACTTATCCTTCATTTTCCATAAAAAAAATGATTGCGATGAGTCAAATTGATCGTCGACCGCGCAAAGGATATAAAGACTCAAGGATAGGGAAATATATACTTATATTTTCTGCTAATTTTCTATTATTACAGCGTTATCAGCGATGTTTGGCGACAAGGTTAACTATAGATTACTATTTCTTAAAACATGTTCCACGCCATTAACAAGCGTCACCGTGTCGAGGACTCCAATAATCGTTTTTAATTCGAGGCCAGGCTTCGTTTCGCGCGTGGAATTCTTCGAATTGGACATTATCTTTACAAGAAAATTATCTTTGGGAATCTTTGGGAAAATCAAGGAAATATCCATATTACGCAATTTAAAGATATAATTCTAAAACTAATTATACTTTAGACTTTATTAAATTTCTAATTAATTTCTAATTAATTTGTAATGACGCGTTTTATAATTTCGACATTTATAATTTTTTGAGGATATTTATGCAAATTGATTGTGAACTATGTACGGCCAAGGAAAGAGCATTCTTATAATGCAAAAAGAGCCGTTGAAATATATAATTACATGCTTTCAACGTTCTATAAAAAGCCTCGACACGAACTTGTAATCGTGTCATCAATCTTTCCAGCAAATGATAAGCAAGTAATAATTTACTGCCTTTAACGGGGCGCTCTTGAGCTTGTCAAACCGCTGGCATGATCCTTAATAACGATACTGAGCGATGCTCAACCACAATTAGATTATCGGCGCATCATAATCGATTATCCAAACTGGTAAATTCCTTGTCCTTCATCATTTTTGTAAGCAGTAAAAACCGTTAAATCTTCAACTTCGCAGAAGAAGAAGAAGAAGAAGAAGAAGAAGAAGATGCACAATAACTGTCGATAATTACAAGGTTAATGCGGCCCGTGCGCCATTATGTAGTTTTCTTTCTGAAGTCCTTCTGAAGGTTGCGATAAAGATGTTCTCTCGATCGCGCGTTTTGAAAGAAAGACGCATGCAATATTCCTGTTTTGCATTTCTTTATTCATGTTACAGACTGTAATGGATTTTAAACTATAAAAAAATTAAAATCGAGGGTATGAGCCTAAAAGCGCAGATGTTCGTGAGATAACACAATTATTCTCTTTATGTACTTTTAACAGATTCTAATTGAAGAAAAATCACTTAATTTTTTCGTTGACTAAGAAGGACCTTAATCAAAATTAATTTCAACTAAAGAACCTTTGAAATGCACAAGGAGTTCAATTAGCATTTGTTAAAAGTACACAAAGAGAATAATTGTATTATCGCACGGATATTTGCGCATTTAAACTCGTATTTAATTTTCTATAATTTATCTACAAACGAGCCAATTATTATCCATTTAATTAATTTTATTCATTTATTCTGTCGGATTTTAAACTCTTCTTTCCAATAAATGTGCATTGAGAGTCGTAATATACGTGTTTCTTTGGATACACGCGGTAGAATCTCTTATGAATGATCGAAGATGCAGAAGTAAATTAAAGCGCGAACATCCTCTCTGTATCTTAGAGATGCAAGTTAAATACATGCTATTTATAATAATAATCTGTATATTAATAAGCAATTAATGAGATATATGTTTTGTGGAGATATCGGATAGCGTTTAATGATTTCACCATTTTAAAACGCTCTAATCGCAAGAAGCGCAACATCACGTACGATTTACATTTAGATTAAATTAGCGCTTTGACGATACAAGTATCAGCGATTATTGTATGAAGGCGAATAAACCTGGAAGGCCAATTACATCGTTTAATCCAGATACTTTGCGTGATCAAAAACCAACATTTTACCACGCACGACGTGTCTTTGCGACGTAATGCATGCGCAATAATTAAATATACAGTTTTACGTATTTGCATATTTGAGATTATGGAATACTCGATGTATAAACGCTGTTCTCTCAATGCTGCGTCGCATTTAAGAGAGAGAGAGAGAGAGAGAGAAAGAGAGAAAGAAAAGGAAGCCGGTTAATTCAGCGATGTCGATTCTTGCCAGTCGAGATATCCGTCGACGGAGGGCGGGTTAATTGCACGACAAACCGCGAGATACGCCGGGCACGTTGTCCTTGGAATGTGTCCGAGGTTGCTGCGGGTTTGCTTAGGCTTCGTTCCCCGAAGTAGCAGCAACAGCAGCAACAGCAACAGCAGCAGCAACAGCAAGTGGTAGACCTGTCTGAATCGGTTTATAAATAAGTCGTGTTATCCCCTTAACAGCCCGTCATTACTTGCGTGCACCTTCGAACCGTCTGGCATTTATATCCGCAGCTTAGGGTATCCGTTTACACTTTGATAGTAAACGATAGTAACAACCGAACGGCCCCTCATTATACTTTATGCGCGCAGCGATGCGCCGCACAACAAAATGTCTGCAATATTTCACGATGCAACATGAAATCTTGCGCAACATAAATTGCCCATAAGGGAGGTAAATAAGGGGTGAACGCGAGTCACAACAATAAATGACAAGAATAAACTAAGATACATATTATCAAAAGGTGTAATTATTCGTTTTACAAAATACGATTTCTCGCGAAGAAAAAATTATGTAGCCAAGCGCCTCAAAGTTATAGCTGACAAATAAAAACTGCTTTTTCGATTAGGTTAAATTTTGCTTATTTTCTTTAAAATTCGCATTTAATATGTACCAGAGCAAATGTTATATAAAATTAAGCGCAGTTAAGCTCTATTGACATTTCTTTTTCAATCTATTATTTATTTTGCGTTCAGTAGCTTCGATGTTTACCATGCAAAATAGATTGCATGCTCTTTCGCATAATCGTAAACGCGCCTGTGATCGAAAGCAACGACCACGTGGAATAATCTTGATTAGCATTCAGGGAACGATCAACGTGTAAACGGAGCCTACAACTTCGCGTCATGAAATGTTTCATTCAACGCAGGGAAAATTTCTCCAAGCATACCGTTTTATAATGTGGGTTATTCGCACAAATTCAATATGATTAAAATATCAACTGCATCGGCGGCGGCGGTAGCGTATATTAAAACTCAAAAATTCGAGTATATCTTACTGCAATAATGTTAAAGAAAATTTTATCTTTATATATTATCATGTTGCATATCTTCATATTTTTTAATCTTTATATTATGGAAAACAAAATATTCCCAAAATCGAACGATCAATTTTAATATTAAGCATGCTGTTAAACGAAAAGGATATATGGCGATCTACGAATATTTATATTTCCGCTTGCGCAGATCTCACAATCAGTTTCTCGCCATTGGCTCGTAGTTTCCATCTCGATAAACAGCAGTGAATTCCACGCAATCAGTAGCGCTGCAGGTAGTTGATAAGATAAGGTGCACGCGATGACGTTCCTTGATGTCGGCTTTAATGTGCTTCAAGATGCTCTTTCGTTATCGGATTAATCGTTAAGCAAAAGTCGATAACTGTTCTTTGAAATGGCAGGGTCAATAGCCAAGATAGTTGATACGCATAAACTTATTCATCGTTCGACAATTCGATTGCAAAAAAACCTAATATTTCTTCTAAACCTAAATATGACATAAATAAATTTTGATCGCAAAATTTCGATTCTTACTTCATCAAATAGAAACAACATAAAAAGGTTGCAGATTACATCCTCTCTGTAGTGCTTGACAATGATAAATTAACAATGAAACTGCTATAAGGTCGGAGAGAAAGACTTTCAATTAGAAAATTAGAATCGTCGATAACTAGAAGAGAGTTTTTATATGAGTGTCAAGCAAACTACGATGACAACTTGCTTGATGATTTCCTCAAAGTTTACTTTTAATTCTACATTAAAAATTTAATCTTCAAGAAATGTACTATCAGCCATTTATTTATTTTAAGAAATGATTTTTGCATTGAACTAATAATTAATGATTTTTGTTGTTACAGATAAAATTGGATGTTTTGATTTATGTTATACAAATAAAGTTGGATGCAAAAAATGTGGAAAGTTCGATCGATTTTGAGCGTTTTTGTGACGCTGATCATAACAAGATTGACAGAAGCTGGTGAGAACTATTTAATTTTTTCTTAATTTTAGTTTTTACTATAAATTAATATTATTGAAAAAGATTTACATTCTTTATATTTTTACATTCTCTATATTTCTGAAGAAATTAATAGAAGATAAATTTCTTAAATAAAAATCATCGATTAATCATCCGTTTTATTATGACATAAAATTTTGAATTAATATCGAATATGTAATTAAAAATGTCGATTTGAACTTATTGTTAGATCAACACACACACACACACACACACACACACACACACACACACACACAATATCTTTTTAAAGTATACATCTAGTTTATTAGAATATGCAAAGTAAAGTTTAATCAGTTTTTTATGTTAAGACTATAATTTAAAAAATCATCAATCAATCAATCAATTTGCCATAATACAAGAATGAGTATCTGTTTCCGCTAAATAACAATCAAAAAATTGGAAACAACAAGAATACAATTCTATATATATGATTATACATAAAATGGGTATTGCAAGCAATGAATCTCTAAAAGTGTAGTTTCATAATCCGCTCTATTTAATGTGTTATGTTGTTGTTCATTGTAAAATTGGTCTTATTTAAAATACGTATACAGTCTGAACATATAAAAAAAGAAAAAATATTATATATTTATCGTATTTTACGAATAGTATTATTTAGTCACTTAACGATCAAATTGTATTTAAGTGGTTATTCGCCATATTGAATTACAGATTATTACGAATATAGCCAAGACCAATACAGACAGAGTAATGCTCCCTTTAAATGTATAGAAGAGGGTTACCATCCCAACCCGCGTGACTGCAGGATTTACTATAGATGCGTAGATTGGGGCAACAACAGCCCATTGATGACCTTCAAATTCGAATGCGGAATAGGTACAGTGTTCTCAAAGGATAAGGGAGATATTTGTACGCATCCTGAAGATAGTGGTCGACCTGAATGTGGCAGTTCCGAGAACGAACTCGATTCACATGTACAAGATCCTTCTACCCCCATATGGATAACAACAGTAAGAACAACCATGCGGCCACAATCAACCATGGTACAGTCTCCAATAACTACTAGACCGTCTACAATCACGACTGAAGCTCCCACAACAATAAAAAAACCGGAAACAACACTACAGCCACCGAATCGACCAACTATAGACCAACCAGGGAATAACGTTATTAATTGTCAAAATGGATACCAGTGTACACAAGAAGGATTTTTAGCTGATACTTGCGATTGTAGAAAATTCTATAGATGCGTAGATGAAGGTTATGGAAAATTTAGAAAGTACGAATTTAAATGTGGCATAGGAACTGTTTGGGACCCAGAGATACAAGCGTGTAATCACGTTTGGGCTGTTACAAGGAAGAATTGCAGACAGAATTTGGAAAGTGCTGATAATAGCGGACAATGGAATGGAGATAATAACGGACAATGGGATGGTGATACGGGACATAACGGCGGACAATGGAATGGCGATACCGGAGATAATAGTGGACAATGGGATGGTGACAATGGTAGTTC
>NJRQ01000188.1:32329-76334 GCA_003063805.1 Aphaenogaster ashmeadi | reverse complement strand
TTGACGGTCGATTCATCGATCTAGCAGTCGATTTCCATGACTCACATCACGTAAACAGTCGGAGAGGAACGAGTCCGAGATCAAACGCGAGCAAGCAAAAGAAATAGGATTGTCAAAGTTGCGCTGCAGCTGTTGCAAGTCATTTGTCGAGTACGAATTATTGTACGTATATACGTGGTTAAAAACTCTAAAAAAGGAAGGCAAAAGCACAAATTTCATCAGAGTTACAAGATGTTTCGCAGTTCGACGAATTTTGAGAAATTATTAGGTAAGCTTCTTTGAAATTCGACCAAAATGTCGGAGCTTTCTAAGCCGTCATTAATTGTTCGTAGATAAGGCGACGAGTCATCTGCAATTAGAACCAGATTGGCCTACAATTATACAAATTTGTGATCTTATACGTCAAAGCGATGTTCAGTAAGCATAATATTTATAAGAAGCACACTTGCATCTTTTACTAAATAATTAGGATATAGCGACACATTGTCGATTATATTTCGCATTATCTTAGAAACTCAGATATATAGGCTATGATCCATTTGATGCTACAAATGCTTCAAAGCATTTTTTGATTGGTCAATTAGTAAAATTCTTTCTTCTAATTTGTCAAGCAAATGCTTCGAAGCATTTGTAGCATCAAGTGGATCATAGCCATTATTACCACTATCTGTTTCTAAATATTTTATATATTTAGACCAAAAGCTGCACTCGCCGCTATAAAGAAGAAGATGATAAACAGTAATCCACATGTAGCACTGTATGCCTTACTGGTAAAAGATAATATATTATCGTAGTTGTTAAAAAAGAATATTAAATTTATATTTTTTTATATTCATTCATGTTTATTCAGGTGCTAGAATCTTGTGTGAAAAATTGTGGATCATTGATTCACGATGAGATAGCTACCAAACAATATATGGAACAGCTAAAAGAATTAGTTAAAACCTCTCCACACGAAAACGTTAGACAAAGAACTTTAGGACTAATAGAAGCTTGGGCTCATGCATTTCGTCATAGTCCCAAATATAGGACAGTTCAGGTGATAAATTATTGTTACAATTTAATTATCAGCATATAATTTAATTATCTGTAATTTTATTTGTCTACTTTATCTTTTAAATATTTATTTTTCAGGATACATTACATATAATGAAAGCCGAAGGTTATCACTTTCCTGTTTTGAAAGAAAGCGATGCTATGTTCAGAGCAGACACTGCGCCTGCATGGGCAGATGGTGAAGTATGCCATCGGTGTCGTGTAACTTTTGGTATGGTTCAACGGAAACATCACTGCAGAGCATGTGGTCAAGTCTTTTGTGGTCAGTGTTCAAGCAAAGTCTCTACTCTGCCAAAATTTGGAATTGAGAAAGAAGTACGAGTTTGTGAAGCTTGTTACGAACAAGTTAACAAGTTAGTAAAATTTCTTATTTTATTCATCAGGATTTATTTTATTCGGATAGTTTTTAACCATCAGGATTTTTCAGACCATCTACAACACAAACCAAAGATACAGACCTTCCAGCAGAATATCTCAAAAGCACTTTGGCTCAGCAGCAACAAGTATGTACTTGTCTCTTTTACTGAATAGTAAATATATAATAGCAATAATGTGTTATATGTAAATGTCATGTCAAATATTAATTATCTTTTTTAAATAATTTACTATCAAATTGTTCTCTCTTTCTCTCTCTCTTCATCAGTTCTTTTAAATTAAATTATCTGAAGATTATATCATGTTAAATACAAGCTATTTCATTTAATTCGATCACCTTAAATATCTTTATTATTTTAAATAATAGGAAAAAATAAAAACTGTTTTTTTTTTATTTTGAGAGACACGTAATGTAGTGGTATACTTTCATTATATGTGAAAGCATGAAAGAAATTTCGAGGGTAACTCGATTTTTTAACTGGATATTTCTTACATAATTTAATTTTTCCGGTCATTCTGCACATAAAAGTAATTAATAACGTTATCAAAAAATCAAACGAGATATTTTATATTTTATTCTAGTATATTTTGACATGAAAAATATAAAATATATCTTAAAAAGTTTACTTTTAAATTATCTTTCTTTAATACTTTTATGCACAGAATAATAAGAGGAATCAATTAACACACACACACGCACGCACACACGCACGCACGCACATACACAACAACAACAACAACAACAACAACACATACACAAAAACATAAAAAATATAATAGCATTTAAAAAAGTATGTAATTGCATTTTTTAAATGCAATTACGTACTTGTTTACACCAATTGATTCATTTAATTATTCTGTGTACTCATAAACTATTAATATTTTGATAACCGTACCTAATTATTTCTATATGCAGAATAACTAAAGGAATCATATTATGTAAGAAAAATCCGTTTAAAAAATTGAATTGCCCTTGAAATCTTCATGCCTTCACATATAATGAAAGTATTGCCACTACATTATATGTCCCTCGAAACTATAAAACTTTGTAGCTTCAATCTTTTCTATTATTTAGAATAGCAAATATATTTAAGATGCTCGAGTTAAATGGAACACCCTATATATTCAACTTCAAGACTTCATTTATAATCAAATTAATAGTTAAACATGGCTTCTCCAGTGTTTTGCACACAGGTACTTCTGTCTATTTATTTAAAATAATTATGTGTATGAAGATAATTAAAAATATTGTATCATAATAAATATATATCATAAAAATTGCATAACAGTAAAATTTTATATAACTTATTACATATAATAATATATAACGTTATTATAAAAATATTAAATTTAAGGAAAAGAAATTTTTTCGAAAATAATTTTAATTTAATTTCTGACGCAACTTTTTAGAATAATATTACATATAGTAATTCATTTCCTATTGTATATATCATGTATAATATTTTATTTCTATATTTTTATAGGTCCCAGCTCGAAAAACAGAAGAAGAACTACGAGAAGAGGAAGAATTAAATCTAGCAATAGCTTTAAGTCAGAGTGAAGCTGAACAAAAAGAAAAAGAAAAGAAACGTGCTACAAGCGTTTTGAAATCCAATCCAACTCCTATATCGAAAACAACATATTCTCCACCACCATCACCTGTAAGTTTTTCATAACTTTTATTGAATCTGGTATATATTTTTTTTGTCAGTCGATTACTGTCGGTGACTGTCTTGGCAAAGGTTCTGTCAGTAGTTTGCCATTGCCTTCCGAGAGGATGATGATCAATTAAAAATTTGATATGTTCTGGGTGGATTTGAACCTGGATCTTTAGCACAGAAAGCAGACGCGCAACTTTTACGCCACGATCACCACCTATATAAAATTGTTATTTATCAACAATTTGTCTTGTTATATAATAAATTGCTAAATATTTTTATTTTAATGTTTTTTGTGAAGTTCCTATTTTGCACATCCTAAATATAAAGTCTTTGTTCAATTTTTCTCATTAGGGTCCTAGCCCATCACAGATACAAGATGATGACGAGATTGAACCTGAACTTGCTAAATATCTAAATCGCAAGTATTGGGAACAAAGGCAAACTATAAATGAAGAGCATGGATCAAGAGTGGATGTGACCAGTCCTTCTGCGCCTAATATAAGTAGTCCAATGCCCCAAAAACTTATACTAATAAAACAGGAAAATGGTGAAATTGATACTCAAATGGAAGAATTCGTAAGTGGTTTGAGATCTCAGGTCGAAATTTTTGTAAACAGAATGAAAAGCAACTCTTCAAGAGGTAGATCGATTGCTAACGATAGTTCAGTTCAAACTTTATTTATGAATATAACAGCTATGCATTCCAGGTATGTTCAAAATCAAACTATTAATTTTATTTCCTATATACTGGATTTTTTATTTTGATCACAGAAAATAATGGTTTTTTAAAATAGATTATTAAGATATATCCAAGAACAAGATGACAGCAGAGTGTATTATGAAGGCTTGCAAGATAAATTAACTCAGATGAAAGATGCTAGAGCTGCTTTGGATGCACTCCGAGAAGAACATAAAGAGAAATTACGCAGAAGAGCAGAAGAAGCTGAGAGACAGCGACAGATGCTAATGGCACAAAAATTGGCTATTATGCGAAAGAAGAAGCAAGAATACTTGCAGTATCAACGCCAATTAGCCTTACGAAAGATTCAAGAACAAGAAAGGGAAATGCAAATGCGTCAAGAGCAACAGAAACAGCAATATATAATGGGTAATTTTTAATTTTGCTATTTAAAATTATTATGTATTTTTAAATCTATTTTATCTTCATTAAAGTCATATTTATTTTATATTTATCTCTATTTTAGCAGGAGGTTATCAAGCAGTTTCAGATTTTATGGGATCTTCTCAAGGATCACCTGTTCGTCATGTCCACTATCCGACTCCAGGAGCTAATTACAATCCTATGTCACCCACGAACCAAGGAGTTTATATGTACGGACAACCAGCCATGAATCAATATCCTATGCAAGGTTATAACATGCCGCCGATGAATACTCTGCCAGTGCACATGATGCCATCACTTCCTAATCCGGAACAACAATCATCAGATCCATCCATTCAAGGACAGGAGAATATAGGTCGTGTGTCTATATCAGGTCCAGGAATAGTAAGTCTGCGAATTTTTAAACGCCTTTACCAGCTTTTCTATAGATAAAAATCTAAGTGTGAATATTATTTTTCCAGCTGCCGCCTCAAATGACACCACCTATTCAACAGCTTCAGCCACCGAGCAATCATCAGATAGGACCTCAACAAGGCCCCACAGTACATATGTCACCGGGACAGACTTCAGCAGGCAGACATATACCACCTCAACAGGGCACCTCGTCCCAAATACCGCAGCAGGCTCCCCCTCAGACTCAAATCGGACTGCCTCCGATACCGCAAGGGCATATGGGCCCTTCATCAGTCCCAGTAGCTTCAGGTAGTCATGTACCTGGTGCCGTCGTTGGTTTGCCGCCACAAATAGGATCGCAACAACCGTCAACGTTGCCTGGTACCCAAGGATCCTCAATACCAGCGCATGTTTCTAATACTACTATTTCGTCCCAGCCTTCGGGTGTTATTCAAGTGCCTGCTGGAGCCAGCAGCGGGCCTGTTCCTGCACCGAGTCAAACTTTACCTGGCCCCCAAACGTCTGGGGTACCAACAATGCAAGGAATGGCTCAAATTCCTGCTGCGCAGTCAATGCCATTTCAACCTGCTCCTTCAGTCCCAACTACGACTAACGAAACTCCGCAAAATGCAGAAGATATAAAACCTAGAACGGCAGAGCTAATTTCTTTTGATTGAATAAATTAAATATTATACATATACGGTACATATAAAGTAACAGAACAAATGTTTAACTTTTTTTTCTAAATTAGAACATAAAGTTAAGATACAGTTGCTTATTTTATCGAATAAAATTTTGCCTCTGGCAATAAAGCCATAATTTTACATTTGTTAAATTATTGATATAATATTAAAATGTTTTTAAGAAATATATTAGTACAGAATAAAATACGAATATATGTATTTAAAGGAATATTATATTAGCAGGATAGAAAAAATATAAATCCGCTACAGCTTAGTTTTATATACACACTGTGCAATTTATGATACCAAAACAAAACTGTTTCTTGCTAATTGTTCTTTTAACAAATTTGTTTATAATAAACATATATCTATGCATGTACAGGATATGCTCCAATATATGAAATAAAAATATGACTTCTAATATAACTGTTCAATTAGTGTATATATTTTTATATTCAATTCTTAAATGTTTAAATCTTATATAATTATTCACAAAAGATAAGTTTTTCAAAAACGTTTATTTTAGATATAAATATAAATAATTAATACATCTAAAGATTGTAATTTTCTTTATTTTTCAAATTATAGAAAAACTATAACCTCCTCCAAAGGGATATATACATATGAAATAATTACAAGAATTGTTGCGCACGATTTTTTTACCATTAATATGATTACTTATATCAAGTAGCGCGAATAAATTTTATTTAAGTTAAACTGTGAGGTGTCTATATAGATAAGGGCAGCCTCAGTGATTTCTAACACAAAAAAGTATAACAATGTTACTTAATAACTTCCATCCCATTTTTTCCTGTCATAATAGCTTTCATTGAAAAAAGTAAATTCATCTAACATTTGCTATTACTACAGAAGAGATTTGCTATTACCATCACATATTTGATAAAAATATCATAAAAATTACAATTTTATTAGTTATAAGATAAAACATTTACACTAAAAACTTGTTATTAAATTAGTCAAGCAGTTTTTTGCTAATTCAAAAGTATGGCATATACACATTTTCATTCGTCCTCTAAAGTTTTTAAAAGATACATTTAGTTTGAATTACTAGTTTGCCGAGTTAACTGTATTTTAATCACACAGTTTCCACTTGACCCTTTCTACGTGGTTTTTGTTCTTGTCCTTGTGGAGATGTGAAAGACGTTTCTTCAGAGTGCTTCCTAATTACAGATGAAGGCTCGCTGTTATTCGAGCAAGCGCTACTGCCTAGACTGTCCCTCCTTTCTGGACACATGTGCGCTACATTCAGTCCATTGGACGTAAGAGAAGCTTTCCGAATACGCATGTCCTCTAGAGGGATCTCTTCGCTCCGTGGCCTTGGCATCTTGGGCGAACCGTCTCTAGATCGCAAACCGTTTTCATGAATCCTCTCGTTCGAACTGGCATCATCGCGTTTGGAACTTGATGCTACCGGCCTAATATTTTCCCTACGCATTTGAGCCGCGAATCCAGGAACTTTGTTTACTGTAAACATTGGCCTCGCTTGATCCCTTTGCGATCTCTGACCACGTCCGACTATACCTGAAAGAATTGAATCAATCATTTGCGCAAAGATTCTGCTGACTAATTCTAGCTTTAAACTTACGTTCATGTCGTAAACTACGCAAGGCATAATTGGGTGGTGTCGAACAATGAGGCATACTTGTTGGAATATCCAGCAATCTTGCAATCTGGTTCATCTTCTTTTGTCTAGCTTTTATTCGTCCCTTTGTCAATCTAAATTATTATTTGATCGAATTTAATTTAATTAAGTGAAATAATATAACTTTGCTTGAAGTTGGTTATCTCAAAGTTTGAAACGAACCTTTGTTTGGCTGCCATACATCGAATATGATCATCAAAAATAAATTTAGCCGATAGCAACGGTATACGATTGCCTGTGCTGCTGCTTAGTGGTTTGTAAATTATCAGATACAAACACCTTGAATCGTCCTTGTCGCCGGCTACATCAATGTCTTGTAAAAAACCAACTAACTTTGCAACACCCCATCCAAGTTTACTAATATCAGGTTCCACAAGAATCAACTGCACAACGTCAATGACTAAGAAACGGCGAATTTTTTGGCCGTCTTTCCATACAACAGTGCATGCAATTAAATCACTGTTATCTGCAAAGTTATAAATAACATCTACAAAGTTATAAATAACAAATCTTATATCATTTAGCTAATTTTATTTGTACTCACAATGAATAAATAAAAAAGATAATGCATATTAAATATTTAGCATTGTTAACTTTGTTACTTTTCGAATAATTAATTATATATATAAAAGACAAATAATTTTTACTTAGATCAAGAACGTTGTTAACTTGCACACAATTAGCCGGATTAGTCAATGGTAATTGAGTTTCCATTTCCATATTGAGCGTCAAAGATAGTTCTCTTATCAGAAAGAAAACCCTTATCGCACGACGTGCCCTTTCCACCTGTACAATGATTTTCACGATTTTATTCTCTTACAAGTTACAATATTATTTAACTAACTTTATCTAAAAATGTTTCTTTCTGTTTCTACCTACCTCACCACATGGCAGCCTTTTGCTAAATTCAATTCCAGTCATAGGTGTGCCTGTAGGAGGCAACAAAATATTGCTATCCATCATTAACCACTCGACATTTAACGGTCGTTTTTGTATTTCGCTATATTCATCCTCAAACATGTCCAAAAAAATATCTTCGCTCTAAATAAAATTAATATATTTTTTACAAAATATATTTGTAAGACGAGAGGTAAAGAAAATTTGCACAAGTGTACCTTAATCTAATTTTAATAATTCACACACCTTATAGAAATTTTTTAGCAGAGATGTGCTTTGTTCTTTCGCTGCTTCAATGACTGCTAGATGCGATTCCCGTAATAGACATTGTCCTTCAGATATCGTCAGTTGTGTTAACAGTTTGATAGTTAACTCCAATGTAATAAGTCTCACTTTGGAATCTATGTCACAAAGAATATTCTTATAAAACTTGGAAACTTTGTGTGTGGTGCGTATAAACGTTAAATTCATGTATATTATAATGTAGAATATTGATACAACTCACTTGTTTGACAACTCAAAGTTATAATGTGAATCAACCTATCCATGAGTAATTCATTATAGGAATTTTTCGTCGACGTATTATTATGAAATGGAGACAAGATTATATCCAGAATTTTACGACTTATACCCTGACAAATAACAGAATTGATTTGTTATATAAAACATTTAGGAATAAAACAGGCCTCTACCAGAATTTGTAATGGTTACCTGATTATTAGCTAATGCATATAGTAGGCAAAGCGCGAATAATGCAGCATAATCATTTTCCGTGCATAATAAAGAATTGGTTATTGTTTCTAGAAATGGTTTTTTTGCTAAGGATTCAAATATATCATTTTGACTTTGATGAGGCATCAAAGGACTCTCCAATGCCAAGCGTTGCTCTTTCTCCTCATCCGTCACATTTAATTGCTTAATTTCCTCTAAATCCTCTTCACTTGGAATGCTTGTATCTAATGGCGTACTCGTAAGAACAGGGGTATTCACAGGGGTTGAAGCATCATCAAACGATGTGCTCGGATGATTAAATTCTTGCAATTCGTCAATTGCATTTTTAACCACATCTTTCATGTTTCTTATACTGCTTTCTTGATTGGAAGATTCTTCGGATGTTGAGCGGGTTTCATTTAAACTTTCCGAAGATCTTTTCAATGTTTCTTTCGGCGGTGAAAAAGTAACAGACTTATTCGACGTTATCTCTCCGAATTTTTCCAGAACCCTATTTGTTCCAGTTTGGATCGTCTCTAAATCGGACATGAGCATTACAGCTGCTAATGTATGTACAAGAGGTCCGTGCGATACTATCAAAAAGACTTGAGAAAGTAGAAAAAGCGCTACCACAACACTGACGTGTTTTCTCTCATCCTAAAAATTCAAATTGTCACCATAAAAAAATATTTTATATCAATTATATATATATATATATATATATATATATATATATATTATAACTATATATTAATTATTCCTATAATGAAAGGGACAAAAATTTGATCCTTACCTGAGTTTGGCACAAAGCGTTTTTGTATTTCATCAGAGAATAAACATACAATGGGATTAATAGTTTATTTAATAAATGTTCTGACAGAACTTTATTCAAGTCCGGTATATTCAAACACAAAATGTCATTTAGGTAGTGCAGATGATCCAAATGTTCCGCAACTAAATCTGACAATCTATTTTGACTCTGATGACTAGAAAAAAGCACATTTTATTAACAGAAAAAAAGATATTTTAATATGTTGCTTAATATATCAATACTTACTCGGCATCATTCCGGACACAAGTGTCTAATTCTATAATGTGATCACCGATAAACCACACGAGATTACTGAAATATGGCGCAGCTGTGCGATCCCTTATGAAAGCTAGCATGGATGCATCCTCAACGCGATACACATTTAGCGTCAGAGTTCTCACAGCTATGCGCACCATACCTTCCGAATGATTGAAAAATTTGATCGCTTCTGTGTACAGTGGAAAATCATTGGTATGCTAATGACAAAAAAAAATACTTATTATAATTTTGTCAATGGCAGTGAATTTAGACAATTTTAATACAGACATGTGTGTATATGCATCTTATTATATATATATATATATATATATATTTCTTTTATTTAGCAAATATTTACACGATGAGCGAACATAAACCATAATTAAAAAACAAATACAGAATAGCATTATGTGTGTACCTCGTTTACCTCATTATAGAAGAAATGGATGGTGTGTGCGTTTAATTTCAAACTCAATGTCTTTAGAAAACTGATATAATATGCCATTACTTCTTCATCACTAAAGTCAAATTTGTGCACTATTATACTGTTTACATGATTGTTACTTAATAGATAATCTGAAACCAAGAAAGTTTAACAAATTAAACACTTGGGAATCAGTATAAAAGCAATAGTTCTACAAAACTCACATAAGGATGTCTCATTGCGTATGTTCTCAAACAAAATATTTAATGTTTGAAGCAATTGAACACACACGTAGCTTCCACATTTCTGCTTCATGATACGCAGAAAAAACGAAAGCATGTTCTTCTCCAGAAAAAAGCTATGAATACATAATATACTCTGTTAATCACTTTTTATATTTCAGACATCAAAGTATTAGTTTTGATTCTAGAACGATATCATTTATCAATAAGACTCTAAAGATGACATTGTTATCATCTCTACTTACTCAAATACACTGCTATCATTTTGATCGCCCCATATAAGAATTTCAGCTATAGAACGCAGAGTTTCGACCAGCAAACCTCTGTTGTTCTCAGACACAGTCTGATTCTTTGACAAGACATTGTACAGGTACCTGAGTGCAACATAAACACATACTCGTAAGTATATGGCCGGTATTCATAGTCGGTTTTTATTTTAAGACCGTCTTAAGTAACATCTTAAGACGGCTCTGTGATTGATTCATGACATCTTAAGATTGTACTTGAGACGATCATAAATATAAGAACCGACTATTCTCTTTGATGATGCGACAGCGGCACGATTGTCTGCACTTACTTAAGATGTTCTGGGGAATGTGGATTTTTGGGCTTCCAAAGTCCGCCACCAAACCAGCTCCGACTACGAAACATTTTCAGCTATCTCGAACGGACGTGCATTCGTGTTTCATCCAAACTCTATCTCCCGCGAGTAAACGTTTTTTTCTCACATCGAACCCGTGCCCATCGTATGAACCAGCAGCGTGTGCAGCATAACTGTCGAGAATGCAGTAGACTTTACAATTTACATTGCCATCCAAATTCAGGTTAAGACTTCGATTACTGCAAACGAGTCGTTACTGCTTCGTTATATAAACGTTACGCTCCCATTCTTTGTTTTTAGTCTGATGATATATATATATATATTAATCTCGCTCCTTTAACCAAGTCATCTATCAGCCGTTGAATTTTACACGATGCAAGACAGATTCCAACTTGATTCAACTACGATTAACAATAAGAGTGAGATCACGACTGAGGCGTTACAAATGTCTGAGAATAAGGTTAGGTTAAGAGTTAGGTTAGGGTCATGGCACATAAAAAAAAACGTAAGCGATGGTTACGTTCAGAAAACACGAAGGTTGAGTGAACGCTCGCTATCATTGGTATATTCTTATGGATCCAAGCTCTATTCCAATCAGAAGCAACAATTAATTGAGCGTTGCATTCTGAACGTAACCTTAAGCCATAATCATACTACGGCCTACGGGTTACGGGTTCGGTTGAGGTTAAAGCGGGGAGCACACACTTCTCCATAACACAAAACGCACAATGCATAAGGAAATCAGCCAATCAGAATTCTCGGAACAAGGAGTGGAGATGAAAATAAAGAATTCTGATTGGCTGATTTCCTTATGCATTATGTGTTATGCGTTATGGAGAAGTGTGTGCTCCCCGCTTAAGAATGGAAACCAATCAATCAGAGCGAAGCATTTGCCGAACTGCTTCGCTTTGATTGGTTGATTTCCAACAATCAACCATAACTTCAATCGCAACCGAGCCCACAACCCGTAGTGTGATTACGGCTTTAAGTTAGGTGAACGCTCAATATTTATTTAAACGGTGCCTTATAAGTGGAATTTGTTAGCTGGCGAGTTCGTTGACAGAAAGCAGGTAATATTTATTATATTAATAATTACAGAACAGATCGTCCTCCCTCCTTCTCTTCGGTTCTTTCCATTGCGTTTATTTCTCAAAAGAAAATCTAAAAACGTTCTTCTTGATCAATTGAACACATTTCTTTTAATAGACTGTTAATTGTTGACATTAAATATCTAAGCATTTATAGATTTTATCGAAACGAAATCTACTTCAGAGAAAAAAAGAATTAGAAAATCTTTCCAGAGATTACATATTTATGAAAATATTTTTTTTCTTAGATCCTCAATTGGAGATGCTGGATAAATTAGCGCAATCGCCAGTCGAGCAAAAAACCAGGATTTGATTTTTGATCCACCTGTCCTTACATGACAAGGAACTTTTAATGGAAAGATATCCTCTACTGTGAAAAATAAAGTATCAGAGATACAAACAAATCCAAAGTCAACTTGATACATCATGGAACGGTAGCACTTAATCTTAACAGGAAAGAAACAATACTTGTCTCTCTGAAAACACATTTTATTCTGAATCATTTTCCGTGATTGTACATGTTATAAAATTATACGAGAGAATCTTCAACGGACATCATTGTTCTGTGATATCCCCTGGGATAAATCACGTGAATCATTCGTCGTTAAACACTCTTAGTGATATATTTTTCTATTTCTCTTCTTTATTGATTTTGAAATGTTATGTCACAAAATATCAGTAGTAGAAAATTCAACGATGAAAAATGCAAACCATACAACATTAACAACCATTTTCCAATCGAATCACAGTACACGAATGTATTACGCTCGTTGTGAAATTAAGTGACACGCTCTGGGATACTGTTGATTTTTATATGGAGATTCCTACGAGCTATGTCCGCTAATTTTCACGTACAGGCAGTACCAGTGCTCGCTGAAACTATCCGAGTTATCTTGTGCAAAACAACATTCTTTGTAATTACATAATGGAGATTGTAAGAATGGAAAGCGTAACAATTAGTTAATCTCATCATTTATAATAATAATTATATAATAATAATAATAATTGAAACAATTTACGCTTATGCGTAAATAAGCATTTACTTAAACAAAGTATGAACTTGTTCAAATTTAAAGTTTGCCTTGCTGCTGGTGCATCTTTTTGCTTTCCATTCTTCATTTAGAAAGACATTCATGCATATGCTTTCTTACATACATTTTCAAACTGTTTTCATTTATAAATATATCTTAAAACTAGGCATTATATGAATACGCATACAAAAATTGTAAACTTTTCCTTTATGTGTATCACATTCGATAAACGAGCGCAACATTTTCGGCTCTGCGGCAAAAAAAAGAAGATAATGTTTGTATGACAAACTAGTAGAAGATGTATGTAAAATATATCAGATCTATTATGTATAATCAATGATATATTATGGGAAACGCAGATACTGACTGATGTTAAAATCGATGAAAGTTAACAAATCTTGTAAGTCAGGCTTGTAACATGCAACTGATCGGTTCTATCTTTCGCGAGCATGATGCAACTTGCATGTAGAATATAATACGTTTGTATTATAAGAGTATATTATAAAATGTGTATATAAAACGGTATAAATTTCAATATAAAAATATAAAATATATTATAATTTAAACAATTTGTTTAAATGTTGTACGCTTATATTAGTTTGAATCATTCATTAATTTAATGAATAAATTGATCAATCAACGTAAATTAATAAATCAATTGAATTCATTAATTTAATTCATTTATAAATTAATCGATTAATCAATTTATGATCAAAATGCAAATATTTTGCGTATTGTTAATTTCTATTATTTTATAGCAGCACAATATAATAAATGCTTATTATACAAACGATTTATGTAAAAAGCATATAAAAAATAATGCATAAAACAATTTGATACTTACTATCTTACGCATATAATCATACAATTCAAAAGTTTGTGTTAAGTTTAACAATGACGATTACATATTCTTGATGACTGTATGATTTCTTCTTAAGATACTAATCTTAAGAAACGCACTGTTTTTATTTTATACAGTTGCACAGTCCAATTGTTTCGCAAAAGACAGAAACAACTGCCTAAGTTGCACTTCACAAGCTTCCCTTGTTAACATCAAAGATTCGAATCAATAGCATATATCAGCATTTACAATTTGGCAGAGTGACAAAGTTGACTTCAGAGAAACATTTATGGAGGTTAACGTTATGTATATTAACTATACCATCAATCTTTGGGAAATTGTAAAATCCTACAAAATGAATGCTAACACATCATCTGAGCAGCATGAATGTCTATTTTCAGCAATTGTTCTCGCCATGGAAATAAAAGCTTCAATATACGGAAAGAGTTAACAGAATGTAAAAAACGTAGGAACCATCAATTTGTCATGCATGATTGGAAATTGTAATCTGTATGTTAATAATTACTCATGTCGTATTCTTATTTCAAACGAAACTCAATTTATGGTACTTTCAAATAGATATTTAATTTAAAATTGACGAAAAGGTTTTTAATTTTATTATCTTATCATTTAAATTTTGTAATATAATTATTTTATATAATTTAATAGATAAATTAAAGAAATGCGTACACATATCAAGGATTATTCTAAACATAACATATGGCCAAAGACAAATTTTAGTCAATGTTGAAGATGATAAGACTATTAAAATGATGTAAAATGGCATAAAGAATTTTTCAAGATATCCAATATATCATCGATTATACATAACAGATCTAAAATATTCCACATGTTCACAATTTCGTACGTATAATCGCATTTAGACACTCGCGTATCTAATTTTAAAATATTCTAATTATAAATAAAAACAATTTCGTATAGTATTCTATGTAAAAAAAACATGCCTGATCATCTTTCTAAAGAGAAAGCAAATTTGTAAGATGTACTAGCAGCAACAAATAAAATTTGATTGGAACATTTGATCCTAGCAATGTTTTCATAAAAAGAATTATAAACACACTTGATTATTACATATATTACTTAATTTAAAATAATCCTTGATATATAATAATGTGCACATTGATCTGCATTTCTTTGACTTGTGTCCAGTGCTAATTATTGTAAAAATTAGCATTTATCCAAAAGATATTAAAAACCTTTTTTAAATTTTACTTATTTGAAATCGAATGTCGTGCTTGTAATTTTATAAATGATTATATATTTTATAACCGATTGTTACATTCTGTTTAACTTTGCAAGAATAATACTTAATTTAAGATTAGATATTAGATACGGACAAAATAATTTGATAATTATTTTATGATCGCAACTGGTAAAAATTAACGGAAACATGCGAGTCGTTGGAAACGCTGATAGAAATAACAAGGAACGTTAGTTTCTTATATTATGGCATAAACCATAAAGGCACAGCGGTAAGTGGTTATCTAAATGTTACATAGTTTTAATACTTAGCTAATCTCTATTAACTTTTAGAAGGCCGGGAAAAAAGGTGTAAAAATTCCTTAGAAAAAAATGCATATATATCAAAGATATTCAATATAAAGGTTCCATTGAGAGCTCGCGCCACTATAGTGGCGTTCCGGCCTTCTAAAGGTTAAAAGTATTTTTTCTCTTTACGTTTTGAAATTTATGCAGTAAATGATCTGCACAATATTGCAAAATTTTTAGCTTTATAAATAATAAACGCCATTTGGTGATCAGCTAAGTAATAAACAGAACATTATATAAAACGTTATACTACAGTAGAAAAATATATTCGTCAACCTGAGATTTCGCGCTATAGCTAAGCTTAAGTTACATCTTAAAGGCACAGATAATGACGTTCCTATTATTTTTTGGCAAAATACTGACTGAAGTAAGAAGACAATAAGATAGACAAGTGTATGTATGGGCGTACTTATTATTTTGATACAGGTAAAATTTGTTTTTACGGGATACAAAATAGTCCGTGCATTGTTGTTGAGATTGTATAGAAAGCGTTACAATCGGCAAGCGAAAGCAGGTTAAGAGGATATAAGAATAATTTTCGTTGTTATTAATGCAATTAGAACATGCTTGTTCAGTCGTGCATTGTCATTTTTACAAAAAAAAAAGGTTCGTTATTTAGAAAGTATAAAAGAAAAAACGTTTAAACGTTAAGAAAATAATTATAAACCTACAATTCCTGAAAAATAAAATAACTTTTAAATTTTATAACGTGTAAATATTAAACGTGCAAAAATTGTAAAAGTCGCAATAGTTATTTCAATTCGCTTACATGCGATTTTTACTTATTACTCCGCATGCACTGCACACCGAGATAGAATAAAATTGCTTTGATCAAAACTTTATATCGGAATAAGAAAAGTTTTAGAGCCCAATATGTAAAAAAAAAAGGAAAGAAAAGAATCGATAAGCGCAAGAAATCCTATCAACATTGAAACAGGAAAGAATATTAAGTGGCCTCAAAAACTTTCTTACTGCACAAAATTAGCCTGCTATATATAATGCAGTTTCATTCCATAATTTAGAAAAAATTTTATGCCAATCGACTCTATTAATATTATATTATTTTGTCACATTTGTGTAAATTAGACATTAAATTAAAGCAAACTTTGCTCCCTCAGTGCTCTCCCAGAATTTACTCCAAACTTGCTCACTACACGTTCGTATACTAACAAATTTCATTTTCGATAACAATCCAAAAAAAATACACAACCATATTATAGTATAATAAGAGTACTAAGATATTACGTTGTCTACAGCTATATAATAAACATCAATCGTATTACAGGAGAATCATCATAGGGAGAATGCTCATTACAATGCTCGTATGTAATTTCATTCAGCATTCTGATATGTAAACGTCTTATTTTTTACTGGGGATAATCATACTTAAAAAAACTAGATACGGTATCACATGTTAAGGTGCTTCAGGAAACCGATCGCTTCCTTCAGTTTCACCTTTCAAAACTCTACCGGTGTCAAAAATTCAACGAAAGATTCAAAAGTTCGTAGTGCTACTACTACGATTGACTTTTCTGCCTATAATACGGGATGACGATAATCTGGCAGCTATCGGTCGCAACTGTCGGTCGCAATTACTACCCTCGACGACAACATTCGGTGCGATAGACTTTAGGTACATCGCCGCATCATGGAGTCGTTTGGCCAAGATCTCATTCTTGAGTTTTTCAGCGTTTAATTCTCTTCGCAATTGCGCTTTGGTTTTCTTCCCAATCGGACATAAGACTCGGTGTTGCATTAGAGACATCGCTGATGGCCTCATTTCCGGATTGGGGTGAATCATCAGCTGCAAATGGCACAAAACAACAACATCAAAGAATGAAATTTCTATCTAGAAAATGGCCAATGTCCATAAAGTTTTTCCGACAGATTGTTAGAAAAAGAAACAATTTGAAAGAAACATTAAACTTAGAAATAAGAACGCACCTTCAACAAGTTATTCAGATCGCGACTGCAGTGCGGCAAGTCTGCTAATTTCCCCTGTCTGATGTCATGCCACGCGGGCCCATTTTTCGGCAGAGGTCCACCGCCACCTGCCTCATAAACGGTCAACCCTAGGGCAAAGATATCGGCCTTCGGTAGATGATTAAAATCCTCCTGCAGGATTTCCGTTGGAAGGTATCTGCAATCGCCCTCCTCCACCAGCGGATTGTTGATGCAAGTGACGTGGCCGAGATCGCCAATTTTGTATGTGATCTCCTCGTCGACGGCCTCATCCTCGTCAAAACCATCGTCAGCGGAGTCATAATTAATAGCGAGTAATTTCTTCTCCTTGGTGATGAAGATGTTACCAGGCTTGATGTCCATGTGCACAAGCTGCATGCTGTGTATATACCTCAGTCCTTCAGTCACATGCAGCAGCAGCTGGCGCATTTCTGCCTGGCTGAAGCGCTGCTTCTGTTTCTGCATTAAGAGGATTGTATCTGCGAGACTACCGCCATTGCAGTATTCATTCTGGATGACCATGTGATTGTCTTCCGCCCAAGCGGAGTAGTAGCGGACCACGTGCTGATGTTTGCCAAGTACAGCGTGCGCATACACCTCGTTCAGTGCGTTCTTCTCGTTGATACTGCCCGTCACGGGTTTGATACTCTTCTTGATAGCGTATGTACATCCGTCTAACCGATTGATGCACTTGACAACAGAGCCGAATTCACCGATGCCGATCAAACCGAGCTCATGGAATTCCTTATGGTAACGTGATATATTCGAGTCCTGCAGTGCTACGCGTTTCGTTGCGTGTTCGTATTCGTTGTCGGAATCTTCGGATTCGGCGAGGTCAAACTTTGGTATTTGCACGTCCGGTGAGCTACTACTACTATAAAACAAAATAATATAATTATGAACTTGAAGCAGATCTTTTTCTATTATTAAATTTTTATTATCATATCATGATCAATCACATGTTTAAATTATTAGAACATAAATAATTATAAGATATACAATTTGAATACATACCCATTAAGACTACGTTTGGATCTGCTTCTTTTTCTTGCTGTTATTAACATGCCAGTAGGTGTGAATGGATTTACATTCGCAGCGGGTTTCTCAGACTTATTCTGGTAATTGGGACTTATCTTAGAAGTTCTAGGTTTGTCTAGATTAAAAAGTCTAGAACACCTTGAGGGTACCGGTGTTTGTAACACACTTTTCTCTATCAAAGTTTTCGGGGTAGCAGGCGAATCGAATAGACGTAAGGCCCTAACACGCTTGTAGGGTGGACTACATCCCATTGAACTCTTATGAGAAGCACTTTCACGACTGACAGGAACCTTGATAGCTGGAGTACCTGCAAATAAACGTTTATTTGGTATAGAAAGCTTGTAGTCATCATAAAGATGCTTTACAAATAAAAAGAACTTTCTCGAGCATTTATTTCATAGGTAATTGAAACGTCATTCTAAATTAATTAGCTCTTCATTATGTTGTATTCTTAGGTTACATTTTTTCTTCTCTCGAAATAACTTTAAAGAGACTGTTTGATATCATTAAAATAATACATTAAAATCACATTAAAATAATGGAACAGATTAGAATATAAATTTTATCTTGTTGTACAAATGAGAACAAAGAGTTCAAGTCAATATTTAAAAACTCATTCACAAGAATAATATTTTTTAACTAGAGTTAATTTGTATGTTTACTCATATGTCTAACATATGTTTTGCCAACGAGGCAAAAGCATCTTATATATGCGACACTGCATGTAATAATTAGATATTATACACGCTTGTGACATCATCAGTACACAAAGACTTTCAAATCACTGATGTCGCAATTTCAAAGTAATTTACAAACTTTACTTGAAAAAACAATCGTAATCAGAGTGTCATATAATTCACGACCGTAATTTCAAAGATTGAAAATCACTTTACAGAAAGTACTTACGCACGATGCAAAAGAATTGTCTAACTGTCAATCGATATCAATCATTTCGCATTATGCGCTAATACAGTTTCGAATAAATACTATATACATGCTTGAGATATTAACAATGAAAATTATAGGAGGCAAAAAGTAACAAGTATACAAAATAAGAGATCTACGAGCCGTAATCATAGGTCCGATTTTATATTTAAGATCGTCTTAAGTATGATCTTAAAATGTTATAGGATCACACATTCCATTGGCTGAAATAGAGGCTGCGATCCATTTGATGCTATAAATGCTTCGAAGCGTTCAATTGACCAACCAGAACAAAGAATTTTACCGATTTATCAATCGAAGAATGCTTCAAAGCATTTGTAGCATCAAGCGAATCGCAGCCAGAAACTTAAGATCACCTGAGACTAAACTTGAAACAATCTGGCCTATGAGAAGAAATACAGAGAAAACAATACAAAGAAACACAAGAAAAAGTACAGAGTCACGCGTGTATAGAGCTTTTATATCGAAACTGGCGTGAGATCTACTTCTTATGAATCTACTGGCAATCGGCACCAAGAATTTAAAATCCATGTTTTGGACGACAGAACTGAATTTGTTTGCAACTACGGCGGACTCTCACTAAATTTTTCTGGCGTACAGGTTGCGCGAAACGCAATGCGCCACGACTCTGATTATTTTCTTCAATTAGAACGGCGAGCAGGATTTATTCACGATTCCTCGTTTTCGCGTGAACCATTTCTGCGGAAGCCATTTACTACGGGCGGCATCGTTTCCGGATGGATTCCATTCGTAAGCGAAAACACGAGGTCATTTCCGACCGCTCGCACCGGGGGGTAGGGACGCCGCGCCGCGCCGCGCCGCGCCGTGACGTAGCATGGAAAGAAAGGGTCTCTTCTTTGTATCTGCCCTACTATACGTTGTATCTCTCGCATTTAAAATGAAGCAGGTATGTATAATTAAACGTTGAGGAGAGAAAGATGAACAGCACAAAAAGATACAACGAACACAAGCATAAAGTTTCGTCCTTCGTAGCTGCACTTCGTATTATACTTTCTGCATTTAAAATGACATACAATAAAGTATTGAATAAAACGCAGGAGGGTGATAAGCAGATACTGGAGAGAGAAAGATGAAAAGTACAAAAAGTTCAAGCACAACGAAGAAGCATAAAGTTCCATTCTTCGCAGCTGCACCGTGTTATACCTTCTACACTTAAAATGGCATACGACAGAGTACAAGACACGAGTAATAAATGCTGGAGTGAGAGGGAGAAGAGATGTACGACAAGTTCAGCGGGGAGGAGCAAACTTAAGGATTCTAACCTGTCACGAGGGGCGGAATTTTATTGTTGTTATTCATCGGCTGGCTTTCGTTGTCGTTGCAGTCCGTCGCGTCGAACAGCTTGCGCGGCTGCAGCGGCGGCGGTGAGTCGAAGTGGTCGACGGATGAGTTGAGAACGTCGCGCTCGGGGCTGTTGCCGCCGTCGTCGTCGCCGCCGCCGCCGCCGCCGCCGCCGCAGCTCCAGATGAGCTCGCCGTTTTGCATATCGCACGCGTCGTAGTGCACCTTCCGCGCGACCTCCATGTTCGCAGGCCGTGGGATCACGTCACGCACGTGCGGCGTGCGCGCCGCGCCGCGACGCTCACGCTTCACGTTCACGCGAGGTAGAGAGGAGCGGAGGACGAGAGGACGAGAGGAAGAACCGAAGGAAGAACGGGAGGAAATGAAGGAACCGAGAGGAAATCTAGAGGATCGACAAGGACGTCGACGTTATCACACTCGCGGCCGCGCACTTTCAAATCGACGGAGTACCACTCGCTCCAGCGTTCGCGTTCGTTATGGCTGCCGTGCGGCGCGGCGCGGCGCGGCGCAACGCAACGCGGCGCGGCGCCGGCCAATCGGCGCGCGGCGCACGGGGACGGAGCCGACGTGACGCGGCCGCCGATTGGCCGGCGGCGCGGCGCACCACCGTCCGCTCCCTCCTCGCCGACGGCTCGCGGCACGTCGGCACCTACTGGTCGCTCGATTTCGGTCGGGGGTTGGTCTCGCGCAGAAATTCACGCTTTCCACGCAAGACTTTTCCGTGCGGATGCCGATTGCCGAGAGGCGACGAGAAATGACAAAATAGAGCCGTCGCTACCCTGTTGCGCCGCGCCGCGCCGTTTCGTTTCCCGTAAATTCCTAGAGACGGGCGCAGCATGAATCTTGAACTGCTGATCGAGTTCAAGAGTCCTTTTCAAAATTCAAACTACCCGTCTGCTCGCGAGGCGACCCTCGTATCGGTGGATGTCACTGACGATGAGCGATGGTTTTGATAAGCAAGTAGCACGCCCTGGATATTTCTTTTATACGCATGTAATAGAACGTGTTATTTTCTGGTAAGTAATATGCGACGTTATCGAATATACAAGAGAGGATCGTTTCTAATTGCAAGATACCGTTTGAATCTTGGTTTGAATAGAACGCATGGAGATGAAAAGCTCAATACTGCGTTTCAAGATCGAACAATGATGGTTGGTTCGATAGAATATAAAGGCGCAATGTATAAAATCAAGAAAAATTTAAGAACATTTTAAATAATAAATATATAATATTATATACAATATTGTATAATATATGAGAGATTATATATATATTATGTATTATTTATTATTGTATTAATATATATATAATATATAATATAATTTTGTAATTTATAATTTTATATTATAAAATTAAAAATACTAAAATACATTTTTATGTTATTTTTTTTCAAGAGATAAATTATCAGATGATAAAAATATCGATATTTATTTATCCTGCATTATACGCATATCGGTCTTCATTTATCTATTTATTCTCTTTGCAGTTGAAACTATTCCTCGCAAATGAGCGAAGATCAAGTATGATTTCATCTAATCGGTTGGTCTAATGCGAATCAAGAAATTTTTATTACTTTGAGGGATTTAGTTAGGGATAGTTTGCCGATTATAAACGTGACAGATTCGAATGTTTGAAGAATTATGCAATAAGCTACCGCAATGCGCTATGTCGGGTCGAAAAAACTCTCAACATAGGGCAAAAGATAAAAGATAAAAAGTACATTGGAACGTTCTCGAATGTTTCAGATGCACAGTAGAGTTAAATCCCCGCAGAGTTAAATCCCAGGCGAGTGAGATTCGGATTACTGTCGACATTTAAACCGCTCGACGCTCGTCGCTCGTCGTTCGTTATTAGCGCACGTTCCACCTGCAATTCTTAATTCCTAAATGATCGTCGACACGGCGCAAGAGCGACGGGATTGCAAGGTAGCAATTATTGCCCGAGTATCACGGACGATATCTACGCCGTGCGATACTGCAGCAGCTGTTCGGGCCGGCCGGACATCTGCCGCCGACTATTTCATCTCTTTGGGCCCGCCTCGTCTCGGGACCGAAGGCCGAAGGTTTTAACGACGGGCCGCAATTCGTCGTCAAGCTCGATTTATTAGCTGTTAATTAACGCAGCAGAGGGACACGAGGCTACCTATATATGGTATGTACCTTACACGCGGTACAATGCCCGCAGCTCCTCGCGGGAGTCCTCGTTTTCTTTTACGGAACAAAGAACGCGTCCTTGCGACAGAAGTTTTACGGCGAAGGAATTTTCGTCGAGCAGCTGCAACCTGTGGATGGTCTACGTGGAAAGAGGCATCGAAAACAGGGACGGCTTGCGCGGCTGCGGCGCCCTTACGCCAATATCTTTTTTCTCCTTTTTCTTCACCTTCCCTCCGTCGATGAATTGCGATTACTTTTATTCAGATATAATTATTTTCATTAGTTTAAGTATAATTTTTTAAACAATTTCTTAGGACTCTTTTCTTACATTTTTACAACTTCAAGACATACGTTTATGTCTATCTCTATCTTATCATTCTGACTAGAAATAATAATTTATAGGATTTATAATTATTTAAATTATTTTTTAACTCATTTTACATCGCAACGGACTCCTTTTTTATATTAATTAATACCATTTATAATATTAATTGAATCAATTGGATTACACTAATTCGACCTTTCACATTAGCAATTCGATTAACGGCTAATATAAAACAGTCGAGACAAAGCAAAATACACCGTAAAGGATGAACGGCGAATAACGTTTATTCAGATATATTCGTAATGAATATATAAAATAAGAGATCTACAAGAAAAAATACAAAATTATTTAGAGGCACGAGAAATGCACACACAAAATAGAGCTTTTTTAACGAAACTAATGTGAAATATATCGAATTGTTATATCTAGTCTGGTAATCGAATAAGAAAAGAATTTATCACATAAGAGATTTGTTTCGACTCAACTGGCCAATTTTTAATTTAAATTAATATATCGCCAATCGCGACGTTTTTCGACCATGGGTTTTGGTCCTTTCTAAAGAGAGTGAAATTAATTTTAATGTAAAGAATTTTAATGTAAAGTAATTTCACTCTCTAGAAAGGACCAAAACCCATGGTCGAAAAACGTCGCGATTCGCGATATATTAATTTAAATTAATAATTGACCAGTTGAGTCGAAACAAATCTCTTCTGTGGTTTAATATTTACTGGCAAAGAATATCCCATCTCTTGCTTAAAAGAATTTATGTTTTGGACATTTTAGACACACTATGTTACTCATTGTACAATACTAAATTTTGTTTAATTTATTTTCTACTTAATTTATTTATACTTTTATATATCTTTCAATTATCTCGTGAGATGCACCGCTGTCATTTGTGTCGTTATCCTTTTGCGACGATTGAGTACATTATTAATATCGAATGCTTGGACCAGCCTTTGTGTGGATACTGAGTGCGTACAGCTGTTACCGGCGATTTCGGGCATTGGACCGACACCTAAATAATATTTTTTATACAATTATTTGTTATAATACAATTTATTTATAACATATTATACAATAGTTTATAGTTATACAACTTATTTATGATATATTATTATAATTTACGGAACTATATTTTCTATAACGTACGTCTTATCCGTAGTCTTTCATTAACACGCAAAGCAAAAAATTCTAGAAGCACAGTCGCAATGATTGCAAAAATAATAACACAGTCGGTACCGTTTATTGCACGAGAGGCGACCACATACATGTATTCGTATGTATTTAAAAGAGGTGATTTCTCCAAGCCGGCCGAAATGTTCTCCTCGACTGTAAATAAAGGATCTTTGACAAAGATTCCCAGAAGGTAAAGAAAGAGATAAAGATTAGATATCTTATATCTTGGAAATACGGTACAAAATCTACATATATGTAAAATTATGTCAGAATGTAATACTGTTGTATTACGTATTATTGTTCGTCAAGTCAGTGGTTCGCTCAGAATTTAAGTTATTTTGGATATGCTGCAGCGGATAGTATCAAGGATTAGAACGACGGCAGAAGTTGACAGCGTTGATTTCTCGTTCCTGCTACGAAGAGGCACCGTTCGACGTGGATTAGTACAGGCGAGGACGACGAACCAAATGATTTTATTGACGCGTGCAATCAAGAAGCTAAATTTTTCATCCTTTTAAAAATTATTTTCGAAAAAAAGATTCATATTACATAAAATTATGAATAGAATTCTATCTGGTTTTCTGACACAAAGGTCGTAGGTCGTGGGTTTGGAAAACTAGGCCATTGTTCTTTGCTTGGATAATTAAAGATCACCCGGTATAAGCGTTGGCTAAATCACAAATCTGTTTGTTCGGCAGCGTCTTTTTATGTTTTTTGCTACTTTTAAAAGAAATACACGTGTGTGTTCATGCTTTTCGGGAAAAGTGGAAAGGCAAGAGATGCAGAAATAAACTTGAATAAACGGAAACGTTACGAGCTGGAATAAGGAAATAAAACACAGACAGCAGGAGGCAGATCTTCTCAGGAACAAAGAATAGTTTTGGAGTGATCGAGAATCGTTTAAGGAATCATGGCACATGTGGAGGTCCCGATGGGGGAGATGGAGGGCCCGCCAGAAAAGCATAAATCTACGAACGGGTAATGAATATACAACTTCTTTTTAGATCTGTCTAGGATTCACCTAACTTAACCTGTAAGCAAATGCCATACTGTGCGTTGACGTAACAACGCAGAGAGATAATGACTTGATAATTATAGCTTGTTATCGGTATTAATAGAAGCGCAGATAAAAAAATCAGGATTTAGGAAATCCAATGGTTTATCATATTAATTGATTTTTCTGTTTACGTTGTTCCACAGATTTGAATTTCTGCAACTACCTCAGCTACCGCTTGGACAGATAGGCTATCCGCAAGCCCACGACTGGATTGAACATAGGAAAGCGAATATTCGGCCATGGTCGTTGTTCCTTAACACAAACAACATCAGACCACCACCTAACATAACCAGATTGAGCAAACGGGTTGTGAAGAACATTGAATATTTCCAGAGCAATTACCTGTTTGTGTTTATTGTATTAGTGATATATTGCTTGTAAGATATACTTCATATTTTATTAATCTGTCAGTTTAATGTCTATTATAAGAAGATGCACAAGTATAATTTTATTAATTAATTATTTCAATCTGATTTTGGTGTGGCTGTATGCGACAAAACTTGTAATTTTTTTAGAATCACTTCACCTCTGTTGTTGCTGACAGTTGTTGTTTCTCTTGGAATATGTTACAAGCTGTCTCAACGGCATTCAAGACAAGAACTGATGATACTGAATCACAGATTGACCTTAGCGCAAGTATATTCTTTAGTTGGAATTTGTTCGCTGCCTGTATTTTACCTAGTTGGTGCACACGCAGCTGTCTTTTGGGTACTTGGTAGGTAAAACGGCATTTTCAAAGTATAATTATATATAAGTATAAATATATATCTTTTACATATGCAGAAAACTATAATATTTGTATTCTTCTCTTTCAGGGGTTTCTTGGTTTATGATAACGCTTCATGCTGCCTTCTATAACATTGATGCAGTATTGTGTCCAGGAGAGGAGGAACTTAATGCGTTAGTTATGCAGGAAGTATGATTACAAAACGTTCATTTTCCGCTGAAAAAAAATTGATTTTTTAATCTCTTAAAAAATTCTGAATAATAGTTTTATTTACTTTGTATACATTTGGATAGTAAAATGGAGAGATTTATATACAGAAGCTATATAATATATCTGCATATTTAATAATTTGACAACTGCTACTTCCTGTATATAATGTGTGTATATATATATATATATATATATAAAACTATATCAATTAAGACGAAAAAATCTATTCATGTAATCCATATATCTTAATAATAAGTATTTTATTAAATACGTTGCAAATATGTTTATAGGATAATAAGCACACTGGGGCGAATAGAGTGCACATTTCTTGTGCACAAAGCTAATTATATGTATATATATTATATGTATATGATATTTGTGTACGAGAAATATGGAACATTTTTATGGTTCACTCAAATTAGAAACAAAATTTGTTACTGAAAAATAATGCAAGTCGGATGTTTTGTATACGGATTTGAAATAAACTTCCAATTTACAACACTGCAATAAAACGGACTAGAGAACAAGTCGCTAAATGGAATATTTTCCTACGATAGCGTGTAATATCTCTACGGAAATTCACTTCCGACATTATATAGGTATATATTTCTTTTCTCGATGCGATTGTACAGGACGCAATTCACACTTGATAATCAATCATGAACCCGGTAAAAACTTTTATAAAAAATATATAAATATATATAATTATATATAAAATATGTCTATAAATATGTATATGTTTTTTTTCTCTTGTATAATCTCTGTTCGTATATATAGGAAAAATAATGAGAAGAATAATTGAAAAACAATTAGAAAAATTAGATTAGATTATGGAATATTCTATATATATTATATACGATTATTACATTTATATATGATTATACATGGGCAATTTTTTCTCATTTTCTCAAGCTTTGCTTTTTATAAAAAAAAAAACAATGCAAAAATTATCCTTTTAATTATTTTTTAATTATTATTTTTTTCTATATATACGAACAGAGATTATACAAGAGAAAGAAAATATACATGGACATATTATATATATATATATAATTATATATATAATTTGTTTTTATATAAAAAATTTTTTACCAAGAAGATAGTCGCTTATGCTAATATTAATTTTGTTAAACACGATTCGTTTTATATATTTTGATATAGAAGAGAATTTGTGTTTCAATCATGGAAAATTATAAATAAAATCGAAATATACCGGTTCTAAACGAACGAAAATAAAATTAAAAGAAAAATCTAAAATCCAATAATTTTAGACTTGTAAGAAATGAGGGATCTCTCTGGATCCAGTTTTTTTGTAATAATTACGATTATATATATATAAAATATATGAAAATGTTTTAAATTATTTATCGCATTATAAGAAACGAAACAGGTGTATAATTTTCATATTTCGAAGAGCCGACGATAAATGCGGCGCAGTCATAAGACGAACAAACTCGAAGGTTTAGGCCTATTTCCACCAATGTAGATTAACTTTAATCTCGGTTTAACTTGGTCTTTATCTTTTTCTAGTTCTAAGAATTAATCTACATTGGTGGAAAAGGACATTGTCCATTAGTCACGACTTCGCGATAGCCATTGGTAGTCACGAACACTGTGTGTGTGTGTGTGTATATATTTATAATTGTACGCTACTGTTCTTGCATTGCCGGTGGGATCTGTAAAAGGAGACAGACGGTCACGCGTGACGTACGTATGTCTATCGTTCGTATATGACACAGCATGTAACTGTCGTTCAAAGTTCGCATCATGTAGCGAGAATAAAAATAATTGTTCTTACTTTACTTTTTTTTTACAACAACGACGTAGCCGTGCCTCGCAAGAGCAGTTCGATCGAAACGGAGTCTTCCAAACATAAACGTGGCGGTACCGCTCGGTAAATGGACTCGAGAGTAGTATTAGGTAAGAGCATGACGGCTTTTCTGCGATGACATTGTTGGTGAAAAAGAATAAAAATACAACAGCCGAGAGCACGATTTTGAAAGGTGGGCTTATAAACGGATCTTTGCGATTATACTTTTCCGGCGCGAGCATAATCTCGAGAGCACGTTACGTTTTGGTTAGCTTTGGCAAGTAAAAACAGCAGACTATAATTTAGAATTGATTTTATTTCCACACACATACACATATGCACACGAAATTTGAAAAAAAACGTGTATGTTTAGAGAACGGAAATGCATTGCAAAGCTGCAGAAACGTGGGAAGCACTGACACGTATGTCTTATATCAGTGGTGGGATAAGCTTCTCAATTAGAAATTTTCGCATTGTTAGAATTCATATTGCTAGGATATTATCTTTATTATATAAGAAGATAATGATGAGAACGTTTTATTATGCTTCTTGATCGTGACGCTCTGGATTCTTTTCCCTTGGGTTTGCACGATGCACACGTTTGTTTGGTTTGCAACAAGTAGGGCTTGACAATCGACGAATTTATTGAGCGATGGAGGAGGATGACGAGGAGGTTTCTCTTACATGTGCGCAACGACGTAAAAGCAGTATTCCCGAATCAAGCGTGTATCAATCGGTGCAGAACAGCTTGAATCAAGGCTCGCAACAGACATTGTATCAAAGCGTTCGAAACACTTTGTACGAAGACACTATAAGTATGAACAGCATGCGCAGCGCTGTCTCCCTGGATAATCTCTACCCTACGCATACGGACGATTCGTCCACTGTAAATAATGATACAAACGAAACGGTTATAGATGGAAGTTATACAGACACGAAAAATAATCTACACGACATAAGATTGGTAAGAATCAATTTTTTCATGTATTCTATCATTTATATATAAGATCCTAAGTATAGCATTGTATTTCTTTCATTATTTATATTTCATTATTATATGATATATATTTTAATTTATAATTACAACATGTGTGAATTGATTGACCATAACAATACCTTTAAAAATACTAATTTTAAAAGTTATTTTTTACTAAGTTTAAAAAATATTAATGAATTGTGTGATTGGAGACTGATGGATAATAGTTTGAGCTATGTTAAACTGACTGTTATGTGTGTTTTTTAGAAAATATTAATGTAATATTTTAATATATTCCAGCTTTCTCATTCCAGTACAAAATATAGTTTATATTTTCATGATGAAATGCGTTCAGTTGATTTCGTACTTGTATGGGATGAGTATAGTGCAGAAGCACAGACCAATCGTAGTGTCGAGCGTAGAAGGGTACGTACAAATTGTCATTTAAATCACGAATGTGTCAATTCTATCGCTTACGAATATTTACATCATATTTTCAGATATTTGAGAAAACTTTGGAAAAAGAAGGATTACATTTGGAATACGAACAAGTGGAGACAAACGGTTTGCACTTTATAAAGATTCACGCGCCCAAGAAAGTTTTGCGACGATATGCCGAAATATTGAAACTCAGACTGCCAATGAGAGAACTGCCTGGTTGCCAAATGCCTGAGACGAGCAGCAACGTTATTATCAAGGAAGTCAATTCTTTTTTTCGACGGATCATGAGCAAATATTATGTCGACACGACTATCTTCCCGACGATGAAGCAGAATTTTACTGCAGTGTATAGTAGAGACAAAGATTATTTATTTGATCTGGATTCGCCCAATTTTTTCACATCGGCAACTCGATCGCGTATTGTGCAATTTATATTAGACAGAACTCGATTCACAGAAACTAAAGAGGATGATTTCGCATTTGGTATTGAAAGATTGATATCCGAACATGCATACGTTGCAACGTATCCGCTTCATGATGTAAGTCACTTTTATCTTGCTTCTGATTGCGGTTTAACGAAAAGTTGTAAAAACTTTTCTCGAGAAGCATAAAGCAAGATGAGTCACTCGGTATATATAAATATGCTATTTATGTTTCAGGGAAATCTCCACAATCCAGACTCAATGCGATATCTTTTGTATACTGAATGGGCCAGTATGAGAAAATGCCTTCATTATCAGCCCTTGGATTATATTAAGGAATACTTTGGAGTAAAAATCGGACTTTATTTCGCCTGGCTGGGATTTTACACTCACATGCTGATACCAGCTAGTATCGTCGGTCTCTTGTGCTTCATATACAGTTGCGCTACTTTGTATTACAACGAACCGAGCAAAGATGTTTGTAATGGTAACGGTACTATCGAGATGTGTCCATTGTGTGATTATTTTTGTGGCTACTGGGACTTGAAGGAAACATGTTTACACTCGAGGATTACATACTTGTTTGACAATCCATCGACGGTGTTTTTCTCTATATTTATGTCATTATGGGGTATGTTAAAATTATTGACAATAATTTAGTAATGAATAGTTCATAAAATTAATTATGGTTATATTTGCGAATAACATACCTTTTACATAACGTAGTATATTCATTTTTACAGCCACACTGTTCCTTGAACTATGGAAGAAATATTCTGCTGAAATAACTCACAGGTGGGATTTGACTGGTTTAGATGCTCAAGAAGAATATCCTAGGCCACAGTACTTAGCACGACTTGCGCATATTAAGAAGAAATCTATCAATATTGTTACAAACACGGAAGAACCGAAAGTGCCATACTGGAAGATGAGGTTGCCTGCTACGATTCTCAGTTTTTCAGTTGTTCTACTTTTGGTACGTCTAATTACTTCTACAATATTAAACAAGAATTTATATTAGAAAAGGTATCCGTAAAAGTAAAATTTGATATTATATCTTTATTAATATTTATATATTATAACACTATTTTTTATAAAAATTTGTTACAATTTTATATATTATAACTTTACAGATAGTTGTAGCTATGGCTGCTGTACTTGGAGTAGTCCTGTACAGAATGTCTGTTTTAACTGCGTTAAGTGTTTCTGGACATCCAATGGTAACCAGTTATGCTATATTATTCACTACCGCAACTGCCGCATGCATTAATCTCTGTTGCATCATTTTGTTCAATTGGCTCTATGTTTGGCTGGCAGAATATTTGACAGAGGTAATTTTAGGATGTATTTATATATATAAAACAATATTTTGAAATATATAAAGTATTGAAATATTATGTATATGTATATATAAGACAACATTGAAATATTTGAAGATCTATCTTGGTTGCTCATTAACACATTAATCGTATTACAAAATATAACACATTAATTGTATCAGAAAATTTATTTATAATAATAATTCGAATTAAATTATTTTGTCATGTATTGATTAATAATTTTAAGGAACATTGAGTATATATATAGTTTTAATTAAAATCTCTTTGCACAAAATGCAATTTGAATAAATCACGAAAATAAAGACTTTAATAAAATCAAAGACATTTTATTGGTTTTAATAAATGAACATTCTTGTTACTGTTTTCAGATTGAATTACTTCGCACTCAGACTGAGTTTGACGATAGCTTGACTCTAAAAATTTATTTATTGGAGTTTGTAAATTATTACGCCTCTATATTTTACATAGCGTTTTTCAAGGGAAAATTCACTGGTTATCCAGGAAATTATAATCGTTTGTTCGGCTCTCGGCAGGAAGAGTGCGGACCAGGCGGTTGTCTCTTGGAATTGTGCATCCAGTTGAGTATTATTATGATTGGCAAACAAACCATGAACACTATCTTGGAAATGCTTTTTCCACTATTTTACAAATGGTTGAACACTTTGAAAGTTCACGTGGGCTCGAAAAAGTTGGAAGATCCAGATAAAAGATATTCATCTAGAAAATATTTGCAATGGGTCAGAGATTATAAATTAGTCCAGTGGGGACCTAGAAGTCTTTTTCCCGAATATTTAGAAATGGGTAAGTAACAAGAAATAAAACGAAATATTGTTGATTATAATAAAAAATAATTACGTGATTAAACATATGCTTAAAATACACGATAGAGTGTAGCTAAAAATGTTTTTCGAAAAAGTTATAATTTACTTCTTTATAGTGCTACAATACGGATTCGTTACGATCTTCGTTGCTGCGTTTCCATTAGCGCCATTCTTTGCATTACTGAATAACGTTTTTGAGATGAGATTGGACGCAAAAAAGTTATTGACCATGTACAGGAGGCCAGTTGGGCAGCGTGTCAGAGACATAGGCATATGGTATCGCATTCTCGATTCTATTTCCAAATTATCCGTTATCACAAATGTAAGTTTTATAATTCAAAAGCTAATGTAACTTTTAAAGATCAACTGTGACTTGAAGTTTACCAAAAATTTTGTAACTGAAAGAAGCTTTATTTCATAAAGATATGATTAAACTTTTCATTTAATAATCACATTTTTTTTAATAGCATAATCGATTTCATTTTTCAGGCATTCATCATAGCTTTTACATCGAATTTTATACCGAGACTAGTTTATCGTATAACAATTTCTGATAGTTATTCATTAGAAGGTTTCCTGGATCATTCTCTATCAAAATTCGATACTAGCGATCTGAAGAGTGGAACTCAACCAAACATGACACTGGATAAAGCCCCAGTTGAAATCTGCCGCTATCCAGATTATAGAGAACCACCAGACTCACCAAATAAGTATGAATACAACATCATGTTCTGGCATATACTAGCGGCTAGATTAGCTTTTATCGTCGTTTTTGAGGTACGTTTTTTTCTTTTCATTCAGATGTATACTAATTTTTAAAATATCTGCATTTTATGCCGATTTATCTATTTTAACTTAATAAATAAGGAAGATAATAATTATATCACAATATATTCGTGTATTTTTCAGAATATTGTGGCACTTGTGATGATCTTTATACGGTGGTGCGTTCCTGATATGAGTTTTAAATTACACAACAGAATACGTCGCGAAGCATACATTACCAACGAAATTATTATACATCAAGAAGCACTACGAGCATGCGAAAGGCCTGAGACGGATGGTATAGAGCCAAGAATCATGAAAACGTACGTGGTTGCCAACGAGAGTGCCGACAGATGGAACCGAGTCATGGGAAATTGCCTGACGACTTCGGAATTCGATCTGGAAGTCCACGGGAGTCCTATCTCACCAGTTAATACAGCTCCATGTATCAGTCCTGCTGTGGTCTGATAGATACGTCTGATAGATTTATCAAATCTGTGGGATTCGCGAGTAGCATAAGTTTTGGAAAATTTATTAGGTCGGTGCAAAAAGTTCATCGTCTGTGTCGAAAAATAGAATTAACGAAATTGATATTAAAGGGCTATTTTTATAAGTAAGTTTTATTAATTGCAGTAATTATTATCGTAACTTCAATTTATATTTTTTTTATCTTGACAAGCAGGAGGAAAAAGACGAGAATTTTTATCTCTTATTTTTGAAAAACTTATCAGTAGCTTCAAAAAACTGTAACTTAATGAAAAAATGGCAAACTTTTTGCACCACTTCAATAATAGTGATTTTTCGCTAGTCGTGGTATAGACGTGGTTTGAAGGTCTGACAAAAAAGGATATTTTTTAAAGTATATATATGTACATTGAAAGTATATTTTTAATGCAGAAGCCACCATTCTAATTACCTCTAACTTATCTAATTGTAACAGATGCCATATGAAACTTATGCTATATTTTTTATAGCGAATAAGAATCTCTGCAAATTTTATTAATACGTTAACTGCCATAATGATTATCCGTGATCAACGCCTGACTTTTAAGTAGCGCTCCGGTAGTTACTACTGACCGAAGCTATGAAAATTTTAAAACACTTGTAAAAAATAAATGCTATCTAATACAAAATTTTGAATGACAAATAGCTAGACAACAATATAAAGGGTAGAATTCAACATGCTACCTATGAGAATTCAGTCTTATTTAATTATATTGCACAATATTTTATCATTATATGCTTACGGTGATGAAAATTCTGCAACGTATATAAGATGTACAAAGCTCACTGGGCAGACAACGTGTTAACAGATCTGAAATTCGATATTAAACTATTTATATATTGCGACCTGAATGAATTTTTCTGAACGATATTATTGCAACATTGATATATATATATTATTGTTATTTCTCTGGGAGTATATTAACTTTATCATCAACGATTTTATTACTGTTAGTAACGTTTCTGAATTATACATTTTTATTATAAGTTTCTATTATTTTTATTACGTTATGTAAAATAGTGAAATATGCGATATATGAGAATCTCTGTTGTATCCAATGGTTTAATTTCGATGAAAATGGAATCAATGATATCGTCATCCAGCTATTAACTGGATTAATAAGCATATTACAAATGTCAGAAATACCTGCCAGTATTAGATATTATGATCTCTAAGTATAAATTTTACGCACAATAATTGTATTAAGCAACAATTTGCGAATATAAAAAATGCATCATTTAGTTGTCAATCGATTAAAAATTATTCCTTATAACATATTAGAAGTAAATCATTGGGCACAATGTTAGAAGGCTCTCTTATATATGAATATCTAGTATAATATAGCAACTGACTTGTATGTTGCCGAAGGTTTTACTATAAAATTATATTTACATAAATATTTTATTATGTTAAAAACACGGGACTTTTCTCAGAAAGATTATATAAATTGTACGGGGTACTCTCACTCTGGGAAGAATCTCAAACTTGTTTAAAATATTATTAGAGCACTGCTGTGAGATATGTGCAGATATTAATATAATTCCTTGTAGAAGATCTTAAAACAAACTAATTGTTCCTTCTTTCAATATTTTATTGTTATATATAATAAGAATTATACATCTCAAGTTTATAATCGACCTATATTTAAATATTTTAAATAAAAGAAGAAAGAATAATTTAATTGCTGCTGAATTTATTTAGGTCAAATTTAACGCTATTTTTTTCCCGGTATTTAGGACAAAATGAAACACAATTATTACTTTGCCTTTGCAAAAAAATAAAAAATATTAAATATGTCATTTGTTATAAGTGTTAATTAAGTGCGGCTTGATCTGTCTAACTTCAATGTTGTAATGTAATATGTATTTAATGTATTAATTTCTCTTCAGTCGTACATTTGTTTTAATGCAAACAGATTTTGGAGAAAAGTTTGACCGAAACAAACGCAATTTTGGATCGTTGACAATCCGAACACCCTGTATAAAAGGCACATATCACGTGGCGCGTTTTAATGCAGTGCTTGGCAGTGCTGCGGTCGCACCGGTGACGGCATGCGATTCGTGTTCGATATATATACTTTTTCCGCGTTCGATATTTTAAATTATAAGTTCATCGTACGTTTTGCTCGACGCGATTTTGGCATGAGATTTTAGCGCAACAACCGAGGAAAAAGGGAGGCAGAAATTCGTCGATCAAATAATGGGCACTGTCCACGCTAAGGCACGTATTTATTATTAGCAATTACGGCATAACCTAAAACTCCCATTGGGATTCACGGAAAATGAGTAATCTCTAATAATACACCGAGATGGATAATTATAATTTTCACCCGAATTTTCGCGATATTAATCAGTGACGATTGGTATTACGGCAAATCTCAAACGCACGCGCGTTACGGATTTTTATCAAGGAATGTTATGTATACAAATATGATCTAACGGAGGGATATCTTTGCTTTTTTTTTAGGAACCCAGTAATCCTTCAGACTTGGGTCAATTACCTAAGGAGAACGCCTCTACAAATAAATGCAATGACCTATCAAACACAATGGATAACTTTGTACGATTTATATGATGAAACATAATTTAATTCACATTTTTGTGATATGTCTAGATCTCTAGTTTCTTCGAATACTAAAATCCTATTATTTTCCTTGCAGCCACCATTTTCCAATAGCAAATCTCAGTCACATAGGGAAGAAGAGAACGTACAGACAACAAACATTCTTTTGCAAGCAGTACAGGTATGTTAATGAAGTTATTTAAATAGTAATCATATATCATTATTAGTAGATTTTAAAAATTGCTCTTTATTACTTTCCAGGCACGAGTCGACAAGATACACGTGGATGGACTTGTACGAACGAAGGACGACATAATCAAGTCACAAGTGACAGACTTGTTTAAAGCAAAAAATTTCGAGGATGTTATTATACGTGCTTACAAAGTACGGGAGAAGTTAGACGCCCTGGGGTGCTTTAAAAATATCGGAATTTACATCGACACCAGTCAAGGACCCGACGCCACTCCTGATGGTGTTGAAGTGGGTCTATATAATTACACAATTAATTCGACAAAGAATAAGTAATTTTTCAGATTTAATCGTAAAGCAGTTCGTTGTCTTTATATGCCGCATGCGAGTACATTCATCCGTAACGTTCACTAGATCACGTTTATCGTTAGGTGACTTTTACGGTACGTGAAATGAGACGTCTAGTCGGCGGTATCAGCACAATGGTCGGGAATAACGAGGGATCCTTGATTATCGGCGCGAGAGCGCCGAATCTATTCGGCAGAGCGGAACGTGTCCAGATGGAATACTCTCACGGTAACAAAAGTTCGATCAACTTCAATGTATCCGCCATTAAACCATTTCCACAGAGCTTATACAACGCAGTGTGAGTCGGGATATCTGTATCTGTGTAATTCGTAACGCATACATTATTAGAGTCGCATTAATAGTTGGATTAACACTTTGCAGATTAACCAGTACCGTGTTCAGCACCACACACGATTTTCCATGGTCTGGTTTTAAGCAAAATGACAAAGGACTGCTCTTCGACATGGAACTCAATCAGACAGACACCTCCAAGCACAACATACAGTATGAAGCTGCATTTAGAAACATTAGTTGCTCGAAACAGGCGGCTTTTCGTGTCCGCGAACAGTGTGGCCCGAATTTGAAATCTGCAATAAGGTACATCTGGACGATAGATAAAAGGGACTCTCCTCTATTTCCCGTTGCCGGGAGTCTCATGCGATTAACAACAGAGATGGCTGGTCTGGGTGGCGATATTGGCTTTCTGAAGAACGAGCTTGCCATACAGACTAATTGGTCGCCGCACGAGTACCTTGTAAGTACTTGTTATTTCTTGTGGAACATCATTTCTAGCTGACTCGATCATTTTTATATGCATTATAAAACATTTCATCACGAATTTTCTACCTTTGAACAGACATTCCAGCTGGGCCTTCAGTCTGGGCTATTGAGTGCAATCAGTAACGACATGAAAGTAAGCATCGCCGATCATTTCTTTCTGGGCGGTCCGTTGAATCTACGCGGATTCGATATGAGAGGATGTGGGCCCCGCTACGACGGAAATTTCGTGGGTGGCGAGATGTATTGGGCAGCTGCCCTTCACATGTACACGCCGCTCCCGTTCAGACCCGGCCGTAACAGTTTTGGGGATTTATTTAGGCTGCACGGTTTCATAAACGGCGGCAACTTGTCCAATTTCACGTTTGCGTATGGTGAGCGAAATAATTCAATGGATTGCTTCTTCATCAATGCACAGAAGTTGAAGAATTGATCAGGAATTGATTGCCTAATTTATCTTCTGATTTGATTTATCTTCCGATTGTCCTAAATGAGATTTTGAGAAATTGAGATTTAAGAAGTGAAAGACTTTGTGATCAATTCTTTGAATGATTGTCTATTTTTCCATTTGTATTTTTGTATCTGTATCAGTCTTAATCCTTTCGCTACGGCGCGCCTGAGACGAAAAGCGCTCGCTGTGTATGGAACGAGATAGTTATCATTCAACGGTATCCATACGAAACGCTCTACCGCTATGTAATAAATTGTATCATTGTATGAGCATATATGTATGTCCTTCGTAAATGGGAGTCCTCTTTCAAAGGGCGTATATATATATATGTCTTTCGTAAATGAATGATCTTTTAGAAAACGTGTGTGTATATATATGACGTTCGTAGCGAAAAGGTTAATAGTTTGCTTACGAAGCATTGCGCTAGCTGAGTAGATTCATTAATTAATTTTGTTAATTTCATTAATTGAATATTGATTAATTTATATGATACTCATGCACATTCGAAATTTTCAGGCAGTCTGTACAATGAAAACATGAAGATTTTCACACAGAATGTTCGCTGCGCCATCGGCGGGGGCATCGCGATGAAATTGGGGAACATTGCCCGCATAGAATTGAACCTAGTTACACCATTGTTGTTCAAGAGGAGCGACGTGCTCCAACAATTTCAATTTGGTATTGGCTTTCAGTACCTTTGAGCATTTTTTATCTTTCGATAGTCTTGTATTATTACATTGGATTTTAATGTAAAAAACGAAATAGAGGGATTATGTGTAAATTTGTTTGCATTACTTGTCCGAGACACGACGGTGATTCGGAGTGTACAATATTTGCAATAAAATCACAAAGAAATCGAACTCTATCTTCGCCTTTGCGAGCGTGATGGAACGACTCGGTTATCCGAAATCCGCTTATCCACATCGCTAATTAATCGAATCGCGGCGGATGAAGAACTTGGTCTTTCATGCATGGTATATCTTGCGAAAAATCAATTAATATAATTAACAGCACACTCATGTAAGAAAGGGAAAGAGAGAAATAGTGATTTATTCTCCTACGCTTTAACAATGCGAATGTATTGTCTTCTTCCTTTCTACTTCATATAATAGAAAAGCGATTTCATGAAGAATGTCCTGTCACGCTGTCATATACAAAGCTACATAGTTTGAAGCTTTACAGTTATCGCATCGAAAAGTTATAATAAAGGAATTCCGATTACTTTAGAATTCGGCGTAAGAAAAGGAAACGTTAAAAGATACTACGTGCAGTCGAGCGTTTTATTGTAACTTGGACTTCGACTATCGTAAAGTCCTGCCGATCTCCTTCGCTCGTTTTCTGATGCAATTATTTCATATGTTCCGTCGGCCCGTTGGCGTGTTTCGCATACGTTCGGTAATGTTGTTAACATTATTCGAAATGATCATTGGCGGTAATGATCGTGCATGCGTGATGGATGACGATAGGAGGGGGCAGAAGGAGAGGCGGAGGGGGCGGCGGCTGGAAAGTTACTCATGACCCTAAGTAACCCGAGTGATCGGATACGGAGGAAAAAAAGAGCGTTGGGACAACGAGAAAACGGCGAAACGATCTACGCTTCGCGAAATCGCTTTTCGCTGCGACACGGGATATCTCGGTGGCAGCGAATCTGCATTCATATACTGGGATATTTGTCGCGTTATACCTGTGTATCTTACCAATGTACGCGATACAGCTCCGGAAAAAATTTCGTCATGCGTTGCATAGCGTGAATCAGCAAATTGTTTCTAAATAGGAAATCTCGATGACACACGCCGGCTATTCTTAGAATTTTTCTCAGCATTGAATCAGCGTCCACCGATACGTTTTTTCGACGTTTTCGGTCATCGAACGGGGTCTTATACGTAATGATAATTTTTGTTTTATACAGTTCGCCTCTACGCTTTGATTACTATTCAGTTTTACGTAGTCTTATGCCGATTTCCAGCTTTGACTAGGGTTACCAAATATCATATAGCGAAAAGAGGACAATTTCTGTAGAAAATGTTAACAAAGGAGGACAAAAAAATTAAAATTTATTAAACTAGAATTTTAATCATGTAAATTACTATAAAATATTAATAACATATTTTTTTATTTTTTTTCCATATTTTCTTTATTTACCGAAAATCAAATTGTAGGATATGTCCTTCTAAAATAGGACGTTTGGTAATCCTAGCTTTAGCATCAAGCTGGAAACGTTGAAGCTGGAAATTGGCATAAGATTTTCAAGACCGAATAGTAAGTGACGATTCAAAAGCGTAGTTCAAAAGTATAAAAGCCCAGAATGTATAAAATTCTTAAAATTATTATTAGTCATAAGATCCCGATAACCAAATATTTATTTAGCCACTATTTATTTGTCCTGTGTTATGTACGTCGGTCGCTGTTTGCTCGTTACATTTTTTCGGGTTTCTTCAGTTTTAAAATTACGATCTATGTGATGTTTTTTCTCTCCCTTCTCTTACTAAACCCGAATGCGCCTATTAATAGATTGGCTTTTCAGGGTTATTATGCATCTGGAAAACAGGGAAATCCTTCTGATCTGGAATTATCAGGGAATTTTGTAATTATCTGGATTTTTTCCAGAATTTACTTGAATGTCCTTTTACAAAACTGATTCATTGCTTATTTTAGACTTCTCGTATCAAGAATTCAGACTGTTACTTTATTTCTCGATACATATGACTGTGTATGTAGTTTATCTCTTATACACATCTAGATGTGTATAAGAGACAGACATATGACTGTGTATGTAGTTTAATTTTTGAGTTTATGATATATTTAATACAAATTTTATTCTCATGTTCTTAAATCTTAAAGATTTTTTTACCATATAATTTTTGTTTTTTCACCGAGACGTAAGTTTCTAGTCTTTCGCTAATAACAATAAATATTTAATACAAAACTAGTGTTCTATGTTTTACCGTTTTCTCCCTGGAATATTTGTAAAAATCTGTCTGGAAAACCTGGAAAAAGTCAGTGAATTTCGGAGTCAGAAATGCGTAACAATCCTGTAAGGGACATGCGACCGATGAGAGCGACGTACTATCAGCTTATTGTTAGATTACACACAACGCTACACAGATAACGCGTACGCTACGTTCTTCAGTCTAAATGCAGCTTATCGCTGAACGAGCATACAAATCGGACAGTAGCATAATCGCGGCGGAAATCGATCATATCGGCGAAATTCCAGTTACAAGTAGATAGCGAAAAGAAAGGAACAAATGGCGTGTCGAATTGTCCGTTCGCTGCTCTTTATTATTGTTAGGACAATGTTCCTTTGTTATTATTATTAGGATAATGTTCGATTCTTTTTATTATTATTATTAGGACAATGTTTGATTCTTTCTTCATGCGAATGCTACACACTTCAAATAACGTCCTGTGACTCTTTCAACTATTTATTTTTAATTACGAATTATTATTTAAGTAAAAATTCTTAATTATAAACTATCTCTCCTCGCTCGCTCGCTTTCTCCTAGTTTCCGTTGAAAATCGAAAGTTTCCGTTAAAAATCGAAAGTCTTTTATGTCGAAGAACCGGACGAAGATATAGTGACCTGTCACGTCCTCCTCCCCCCCAAACGCATTTTTCTATTATTTAAGTAAAAATTCTTAATTATAAACTATCTCTCCTCGCTCGCTTTCTCCTAGTTTCCGTTGAAAATCAAAAATTTCCGTTAAAAATCGGAAGTCTTTTATGTCAAAGGACCGGACGAAGATATAGTGCCCTGTCACGTCCTCCCCCCTCCCCTAAGCATTTTTCTTTTTCTTTCGAGCATTAGGCAGGTCTTGTCGGAGTTAAAATCGACGAAGAGAAATGTGTGTTAAATGACGAAATACGTGTCAGTTTCAAGTACACTCGTCTACGAAATTCGTCGTAAAATATAATGCAAACATGGTGATACAGAAGCAGTAAAGCGAGAACCATAAAACTTTCATGGTATGCGAGCGTTGCATTACCGATAATTCAATTATTGTTTTAATAATACAAATATTGGGTCTATTAATAATACAATTGAATGAACTACTTATGTTTTTGGCACCCCGTGATAACACTTTAATTGAAGCAACAGCTTTATTTTCTCAGTATAGCGACGCGCAAAAAGCGCGCGCCTGTGATCGTAATCCGCGCTCGCGATCAATGGATAATTTGTTGGCGAATTCCGCGAACCGGTCTGCCACCGAAATGAATTCGTACGAAACGATGACGAAATCCCCCCCCGTCATCTAATGCCGTTAGCGTTAGCTATAGTCAACAACGATCGTTAGATAACGTTAACTGCGTGCTTTCATGATATTTCTAGATTTCTCGACAAGACCTTTGGACCAGTTAAATAATGAAATATATCGTTGATTGGTAGGCGTTGCCGCGACTGTTATGAATTGCACTTGTCAGAGCGACTTTCTACGTCGTCGAAACATTCCGGAAGTTGAGACTTCTTGCCTTTCCTTTTCCTAACGGATTTTTACTCTCAGAGGATTGCATTGTCATTTAAAGTTTTATTCAATATTCCAGCGTAGGTTTCAGTCGTCCCTACTTCGAACAAAGGTTCGTGGTATGTTCATGGGACATTCTCGAGTGTTTTGCACGCAACAATTCAGGTAGATGTCGAAATAATTGTAAGTTTCTAAAAGCGCGCCAGGTTCGGTTTTATTCAGGTAGTTCGGAAGCTTGTAACGGTACCCCCCTCCTACCCTCGCCACGTGTGGTCGGTCACGTGATAGCTTCGGCAGGCTCGTGCCTAAACGCGAAGCGCCCGCGCCGGTTGAGCCCCCACTCGCAGTCGCGTTTTTTTTCCTGATCTGGGTACGTATTATAAATTTATTCGGAAATGATTCCGTTCGGAATGATAGTCACTTGTTCTATATGCTTGTCTTCGTCATTTCCTTTTCGTTTCGTTTCCTTACTCTTGTTTTTTATTTTTCGGAATCATTCCAAACGAAATCGTTTCCGAATAGATTCATAATGCGTGCCCTGAAAGGGACTCTACGCTTTCCTCGCACCAATCGGTTTATTTCGTTCAATAAAAAAGTAGCCTGTATAACGGGATCGGGAGGAAAGGCCATTGCATGTAAAAAAGTTTTTGTCATAATCGTAAAGCCGCACTTGTCAGCCAGAAATGATTATAGTCGATTCGACGTCAATATATGTCGATGAATGGTCAAATACCGGTTGATATTTTTGTAATTTATTTATTTTTGACATTTTTTTTGCTGAGCAAATCATTTATATGAGGAAACTGATTTTAAAATTTTCATTCCTATTCCTAATATCTAATATTCCTCCATTGTGCGCAGGGCCTTAGATAATATGTAGCCAATGAGATGCCTTTGTGTAACACAGTGCTTCTTGTTGGAAAACGGTCTATACTATACGAGTAGGAGGGGAAAAATCTCTCCGCAGATTGTACGCGCCTGGGAGACCTTCGCGTTTGCTAAGCGCGCGTCGCGCCGCGCATGCGCGGGCCGCGGTTTCGTCGCGCCGCGCATGCGCGGCCTTCGCCCCGCCACTCCGCCAGGCAGTAGGCATCATCCAGCTGGAAACGATCCACTTCGACTGACTTCGACCATTCTCATTTTATAGTTGAAAATGGCCGCTTGAAGTATCTCGTCAACATGTGTTCCATAAAAATGTGCCCGTCTGCGATTAATATCCTCGCCGCTGCGAAATCGACTGGAATTATCACGGCAATCGACTCTGACTTGCGATATAAGGGAGTTTTATCGTACTGGGATTTGGTGCAAGACTCGTCGTTGTGGTGTTGTAAGCGACATTCCTCCCGCGAGAGCATTGTTTCACGTAAGTTGCAAGTGTGTGCGTGACGCGCAATATATATATATGTGTGTGCGTATGGACGAGGCCGTCGTAGAGTGCATTCCGTTTCTCGCATGATGCGCATGATGCATCATTTATCCTTGTTGTCCATCAAATGTTAAACAAGGATAAATGATGCATCATGCGCATCATGCGAGAAACGGAATGCACCCATAATCTACGTCACATGCTAAATTGTACGCGCTGAATAATTCGATCGCTATGGACGCACGACAATCGAAACGTGCCCGCGACGAGGAGCGTAGCGTCGTCGTTGTCGTTGATGGAACACGCGACGTTTCCCACGGCGGCGCGTCGTGGGAAACGTCGCTTTCCCGGGCCGTGTTATCGATCTTTACGTAGAGAAAAATCCCCGATATATGTTGTTATCGGTGGCATATATCTGGATGA
>NJRQ01000188.1:0-32229 GCA_003063805.1 Aphaenogaster ashmeadi | reverse complement strand
GGAATGATAGTCACTTGTTCTATATGCTTGTCTTCGTCATTTCCTTTTCGTTTCGTTTCCTTACTCTTGTTTTTTATTTTTCGGAATCATTCCAAACGAAATCGTTTCCGAATAGATTCATAATGCGTGCCCTGAAAGGGACTCTACGCTTTCCTCGCACCAATCGGTTTATTTCGTTCAATAAAAAAGTAGCCTGTATAACGGGATCGGGAGGAAAGGCCATTGCATGTAAAAAAGTTTTTGTCATAATCGTAAAGCCGCACTTGTCAGCCAGAAATGATTATAGTCGATTCGACGTCAATATATGTCGATGAATGGTCAAATACCGGTTGATATTTTTGTAATTTATTTATTTTTGACATTTTTTTTGCTGAGCAAATCATTTATATGAGGAAACTGATTTAAAAATTTTAATTCCTATTCCTAATATCTAATATTCCTCCATTGTGCGCAGGGCCTTAGATAATATGTAGCCAATGAGATGCCTTTGTGTAACACAGTGCTTCTTGTTGGAAAACGGTCTATACTATACGAGTAGGAGGGGAAAAATCTCTCCGCAGATTGTACGCGCCTGGGAGACCTTCGCGTTTGCTAAGCGCGCGTCGCGCCGCGCATGCGCGGGCCGCGGTTTCGTCGCGCCGCGCATGCGCGGCCTTCGCCCCGCCACTCCGCCAGGCAGTAGGCATCATCCAGCTGGAAACGATCCACTTCGACTGACTTCGACCATTCTCATTTTATAGTTGAAAATGGCCGCTTGAAGTATCTCGTCAACATGTGTTCCATAAAAATGTGCCCGTCTGCGATTAATATCCTCGCCGCTGCGAAATCGACTGGAATTATCACGGCAATCGACTCTGACTTGCGATATAAGGGAGTTTTATCGTACTGGGATTTGGTGCAAGACTCGTCGTTGTGGTGTTGTAAGCGACATTCCTCCCGCGAGAGCATTGTTTCACGTAAGTTGCAAGTGTGTGCGTGACGCGCAATATATATATATGTGTGTGCGTATGGACGAGGCCGTCGTAGAGTGCATTCCGTTTCTCGCATGATGCGCATGATGCATCATTTATCCTTGTTGTCCATCAAATGTTAAACAAGGATAAATGATGCATCATGCGCATCATGCGAGAAACGGAATGCACCCATAATCTACGTCACATGCTAAATTGTACGCGCTGAATAATTCGATCGCTATGGACGCACGACAATCGAAACGTGCCCGCGACGAGGAGCGTAGCGTCGTCGTTGTCGTTGATGGAACACGCGACGTTTCCCACGGCGGCGCGTCGTGGGAAACGTCGCTTTCCCGGGCCGTGTTATCGATCTTTACGTAGAGAAAAATCCCCGATATATGTTGTTATCGGTGGCATATATCTGGATGAGGAAAAATTTTTGATAACATTCCGCCTATGTTGCTACACATAGGTTCCCAACGGGCGCACTTTTGGCCATTTAGAGAGGAGAGTTTTCTTTCTGGAAAAATATTTGGATGCAAATGGTTTTGTAATTAGCGGCCGAAGAAAGAGCCTTTTCACAAATTGAGCTTTAGAAATCCAAGTAAATAACCATTTAATTGATTTTTAATTGACAAAATCTTTTATCAGTTAGAATTTAAGTCTCAATTATGAAGATATGTGAATGTTGAAGAGAGATAGGTAAATTATGAAGATTAATAGTTTGGTATTTTTGACAGTTTCGATATTTTTGAGGAAAAAGTTACTTCGAGTCGCTAAAGAAGGTGAGACAGATTGTATATAAAACATTATGCAGGATAATTAGCGTCTGACAAATTAAAATGAATAAATTAATACCTAATAAAAAATATATCTCGGAAAAGAAATGTTTAAAAGAAACTGTATGTCTCAGGGTGCATTCATTAGTTAACAATTTTATAACTTTGCTTTTCAAAAGTAATAATAGCAAACATTCTTTTTAAATAAAGTTTGATTTTTTTTGCAAACATTCTTTTTAAATAAAGTTTGATTTTTTTTTGTAAAAAATATATCTAAAGGGAGTCTCAACAGAAATTTTATAATAATTCCAAGTGTTTTTTTATATTTTGTAATGGAAACTTTAATTGTTTTCAATTTAAGTCCTTCTGTCTTATTTGTTTATACTGAGATTGACACAGGTGTTGATAGTAACTGTTTACATCCAAGTTTCGTCTTGATATTTTAGTACGTAAATAATGTGAGTGGGTCTATTCTGTAACTATAATATGCAACGTTAAAACCGTAACATATGCCTAGTTTTCACTGTGCGAATTGGCGTGCGAGTTGATAGGACCAGTAGTTGAGGATCAGCTACTGGCTTTGTGTAAATAGATCGGCCCAGTTACTGACCGAACTGGGCGAATTGGGCAGTAACTGGCCTTGCCAGTTATTTGAAATATTTTTGTTCTACTATCCACTGATAGGTTACGGGCAAGCTAGTAACTCGCACCGTGTAAACTGGGTATTAGAATAGGCTCACAAGAACATCGATGGACTGTGTAAACAAATCCTTTTTCCAAAAATTTTTCTTTCCACGTGACACAAGGCCTAAAATTAAGTTAAAAGATATAGCTTATATCGACTTCCTGTTTTTATTGTTGTTGTTATTATCATGTATTCAGAATTCTGAATTAACAATACTCAAGATCTAAAATAATTTCTCAGATATAAAATATGGGTTTTTGCGTTTTACATTGAGAGAATCTCATATTATCATAATCTTCCCGATTTATGGATAAGCACATTCTAACGAATGTACGTATATATATGTTTTTCAGAACGCAGAGGCTGTATAAGAATACGGAGAAGTAGAGGCAAAATATCAATTTATTGAATTCGAACACGTTAAGGATTCCTTTGCTCTTTGGATCTGCACGTTTAGACCTTTCTAGTATCTCGTGTTCATTAATTTTCTCCTCCTGTGGAACGTCTCAAATGCATTCCGCACAAGACGCAATGATGGCTTATATAGCCGCGATGAAAAGGAAATATACAATGAACCACGTTTTACGTGGAGAAAACAACGCACCATCTACGAATAATCAGAGGACATCTTTCACCCGAACATGGAATAATTTTTTCAGTGGGATCTATTTACCAAATATGTGGCCAGCGAATAATCCGCTGTCTGTTACGATCGTAAATAATGAAATACTGAATTCTGGTCTTTCGGAACATTTATCGACAAAGAACAAAGAGTTGTCATACATTTTACAAGAGGAAAAGCTTTTATGTGATTTGAAGCAAAAAAATCCCAAAGATTATACATACAATGAATGCATGTTTTCCGTTTCTATATTAGAACATGCGTCTAAGAATCACTTGCGAGATTGGTCTTGCAATAATGTCGATAATCCTAATTTAATCAAGAACAGAAATTATGTAAACCTTATAAAGAACTTTGGTGACACATACAAAGATAATAGTACAATGGAATCTCACTCTATGCTGCACGTTAACGAGACAGAAAAGACGACGGAAGACATCATGACTGATGTTTCTGGTCCTTCGGACGTTGACCCACAGAAGCGCGAAATTGGCATTCACGAAGACACGGATGTCGAATCTTTTCTCGTGGTGTCTCATTCGGATGTGCCAGCGACACCCGCAAGTTTCGTTAAGGAAAATCCAATGTCGCGTTTGTCAAACGTCTGTCGAAACGCTTGGGATAGTTTTACTAATCGACTCTACTGCAAAACGATGTCAGCGGATTCAGGAATGTCCGTAAAACGTCTGTCGTATTCAACGAAGCAACATCATCGGAGGAAGGCTAACGCCATTGCGATAGGCCGAGGTCGCGGTAGAGCGAAAGGCCAGCTGAGGCGGTCTGGGGTAAGTCAAACCGTATACCGGAAGGAATGTATCAAGTGCGACGATTATGAAATTTGGCCAAACGATTTTATCGATACTGCACCAAATGATTGCCCATTAGACAATAAGCGTGATAACTTACACAAAGATATTCCGGATACCACTCGGTTCATGAAGCAGATCAATAGTCCACACACAGTAATTTCTAGCTTCCCCAAAACAACACCTGCGAAAAGAAAACCGAAGGCGCGCAAGAAGAAGAAAATTAAAGCAAAATACATGACCAAAGTGCGTTACATAGCTGATCCTTCGAAGATAAACGATTATTACGAGGATAGCAACAGTGAAATGCATGATGTACGAGAAGATTCGCCTCGATCGCGATTATTATCGGAGAGTTCGAATGATTCTGAAGATAGTTTCGTCGTTTTCGAAAATGACGAATTGCCCGAGACATGTGAGAAGCAAAGAGCGATAGAACATCCTACCGAAGCGCGTAATGTACCTGATTCTTCGATGAACGCGAACGATAGTCCCTACGACGATTCCGATAGTGAAACTTACAATTTCCAGAAAGATACATTTCGATTACGATCGTTGTCGGAGGGTTCCGACGATTGTACAGACAATTTCATAGTTTTCGATGAGCAGGAAGCGACACAATACCCCGAAATGCGTTATGATTTTTTGACGAAGATTAACGACAAACGTCGCGAGGATTGTAACAGCCAAACGCAAAAGAATTTGTTTCAACGCTACCGATTATCGTCTGACAGTTCTCAAAATACTGATGATAGTTTCTCCATAGTCTTTACTGATATTGAAGAAAACTGTGCGATCGACGACGTCGATGGCGATGAAATTGAAGAGATGAGTTCCTACGACGGAGACAGCCGGCCAGAGGATGAGTCAATTAGCGAAGATGATCAAGAGAGTGAGGAATTAATAGCACAAACAAAGAAGGTAATTAAGGATTTGCAATATTTATGTCAGTTATTTTGAATTGTGATTTTAGAAGCAAAAGAAATAGAACAATTTACTATAAATACGATATATTAACATTGATATAAGATGTTTAAACGTTATTGTATATATAGTTTTAAGAACATCATCTTGCAAGTTTGCTTTGTCGAACTAGATAATTTAATTGATGGTATTTATTGCGCATGTATAAATTGCAAGATACAATTTGCGTGTATTTTATCCTTGACATTCTTTCGCTTCTGACATCGTAATACAAGATTACTGATATAACAAAATCTTTAATGATCTTTTTAGTATTTTATTAGTGCAACTATGCGCTAAATGAGTTTGTTTGTATTCCCTGTTAATATACATGTGCATACATTATAGATATACATAGAAATATAGCTCGTATATTTAATTTACTTGGCGCGAGACACTACCGTGTCTCTTGATAAACAATAAACAATAATAAACAATTTGACAAACAATATTAAATATACGAGCTATATTTCTATGTATATCTATAATGTATGTGTATATTGGCAGGGAATACAAACAAACTCATTTAGCGCATAGTTGCACTAATAAAATGGTAAAAAGATCATTAAAGATTTTGTTATATCAGTAATCTTGTATTACGATGTCAAAAGCGAAAAAATGTCGAGATTTAAAATTCTATTTTAGGTGAGTTTCGACCTGACTCCAATTGTACACATCATGGTGAAATGGAATTATGCGTACCGAGCAGCCAGAAAAGGACCTTGGGAAGAAATAGCGCGGGACAATGAGAGATTCAGGGGACGTATAAATTCTATCGCGATGGTCCTTGATCCAATTTTAAAAAGTAATCATCGTTTGCAAGTTTGGCAGGAACGATTTGCTTTTCGAAACAGTTTTAGCCCGTAATATCTTCTTAAATACAGAAGATTGCTGTGAATATTAACATAAAGAAAATGTTCTTTTAGCATATGGCTGAAATGCATGTGATATTCAATATAGCTTATCAGAATCTTTATTGATCACGATAGTTGCTATCGGGGCAACACGCTTCTTTCTCTTTAAAGAAATTTTCCAATCTTCTTTTTTGAAAAGAAAAAAAACAGAGATAAATTAACATCCTGATTTAAAACAGGATTTAATAGAAAAATTAACTTTCTGTGTCAATTTAATGGAAAATCATGCTATTTCTTAAGATGCTACTGCATTTCATGTTAAACAATGCGATAGTTAAAAAAAACGTTGAAATGGATGTGGATTGTTAAAGTATCTTTTATATACGTGGAGTCTTGAAAGAAGTCGTATATCTGCGTCTTATCGAATCTTTCAAACCCAAACATAAAGCTTAGTACTGTATCTCTTATTATTAGGATGGAAATCCACTGGGGATCGAAGAAGAAAAAATCGTATACCGCTTATGAAAAAATATAAGCGTGTTTTGGAATGTTTCTGTTAAACGGTATATCGTATAGCATTTCTTTTCGATAGGGAAATATGTATAATCGTCTTTCACAGCTAACACATGTTCCATTTTAATCCTTTAATCTATTAAGAACTCATCGGACATTTGATAATTGGTATTCAATGTATCTGTTTTAAGTCAACATTTTTGTGGTCAATATCAATATATTTATGATATTTAAACATTTAAAATTATTCAAAGACAAGTTCTTCATTTTCTTGTACAACTTGTAATACTTAACACTTGTAACACGACGTTTTATTAGAGTGACACAGGAAATTGATCATTTTCCTATTAAATCCTATTTTAAATCAGAATGCTGATTTATTTTTTTATTTTCTTTCTTTTTAAAAAGGAGGATTGGAAAATTTTTTTGAAGAAAAATAAGAAGAAGTGTTATAAGTACTGCCGATAGGGCGATAGCAACTATTTGGATCAATAAAGATTCTGATAAGCTATATTGAATATTACATATATTTCAGCTATATATTAAGAGAAAAATTTCTTTATAATTTTCTGTCATAAGTCATTTTCTGTATAAATGTAACAAGTATTACAAGTTGTATGAGAAAATATTCTTAATGGATTTACGTGAAAAATGTATTGGTTGTGAAAGATGATTTATATATGTTTTTTATTGTCTTATCACTATCTAAAGAGAAACGTATAATATATCGTTGTAACATAACAATTCCAAAGCGCTCATATTTTTTTATATAACAGCGAGATATACGACACTTCTTTCATGGTTTCACATTATATGTAAAAGATGATTAACGATTCATATTCACACTATTTCAATGTTTTTTTCGAACTATCGTATTTTTTTTTGTATCTTATCGTATGTGTCGTATCCTTTATAATTCCTTTTTTGTTTCTTTTGTAATATCGACATGCATGCACAATAATACAAAATTGAACATGTTTATATTAACAATATATCCACGAAAAAAATTAATAAGAAAAATAATAAAACGAAAGACGAATGTATAACGAAGCATGCAAAAAATTAATGTATCATTTAATATTTTTTTTGTCAAGTGTGCGCTAATTCTCTGATTGTATCCTATTGTATGTTCTGTTCCTTTTTTTCACTCAATGATCAATGATGATAACTGGATCAGAACAGCTGTTTGTCATTTTTACAGATGCATAACGCGTGACAAACGCTATTGTTTGACTGGTATAATAAAGCGAAAATGAAAATGCTACTCACAAATGAGATCGAGAACCTCACAAAATTCCATTAGTAATAATTATTTTCTGTAAATATTAGTACATTAACTAGATTACTTCGCACTAGATAGTCATCGATGTATATAACTATGTATATGTATATATAACGTCACGTGTAAGGAGTTATATATGTACATATATAATTTGTATGAACTGTGAAGTAATATGTACACAAAATTAGGACGAGTTTTAAGTCGATACGGCCTATTATGTATATCACAATGTTTTTATTTCTTATCGCAACTGGCTTTGATATTCGAGAAATAATAAAATAAAAAAAAAAACGATTTTATCATGAGCAAAAAGATTTTCATGATTTCATCTATTAATATATCTATCTTTTTCCTTCTATTGTGAATTTGTCTACCTCGCAAAAATACAAAAATTTATCGAAAGAATTGGTATATAGTTATAGAATGTAATTATGAATAGTGATTGTATGTATGTGTGTGTTAAGCAAGAATAATAGATAAAATGTCATTTCTAACATTTTATTTATCTAAGAATGATTACGTAAGATATAAATTATTTTGAGTTATGTAAGAGGTAAAAGGATAGAGAGTGAGAGTCGATTTGTTTGTTTTATTTTTCTGAGGCTGCGTTCAGTCGAAAGATGATGTCCCGATAATTGATGCTGTGTATATACATATGTGTTTTAAACACTCGCATTATTTCGAAATTTAGTTCTTTTAATATTAATATAATCGTTTTTAATTTAATAATAAACGGGAATAAATACTAGCGAATCTTTTTTGAACAAATGGGTTCTAAAAATATGAACTTTTAAATCTTCAAGAATTATAGCCATCATCGGTAAAAATTAAGGCTCCTGACCACTGACATCTCAGATTGTGACGTCAGAAGCGAGAAAACAATAAAAATTTTTGCAAAATATATTCAAATAGAAATATTTTTCAATCTGAGATAGTAGTGGTGAATGAACAGGAGCTTTAAGATACAAAAATGAAAAAAGTCTATTTTAAAATTCGCGTCACGGACTTTATAGCTTATATTTAATTTTTCAAATCGTGGTCTCTAATAGAAAATTTGACCATCCGCACCACACTGGATGCATATTAAAAGCCACTATACATGAAGTTATTTAAACGTAAAAACAAATATTTTAAACAATTATATAAATAATCAATAATAATATTATCACGTTATTTAACAGAATGATTATTTAACGCAATGATTTCATCGTTATAAACTGATTATATTATACCATTGCATTTAGATATGTTCATTTCATATATAACAGCTTTTGATGTGCATTAATCTAGTGCGAGTAAACGAATTCGCTATAATGTCGCGAAATCGATCGAATTTAATTGTTTGATGTTACAACTAATTTCAGGCTGGTTTATCTCTTATCCGATATATTCTCTGAAATAATATTGATTTTTCGAAGTTATCGAAAGACTCTCGTATCATAGCTCTCGCTATCTTCAGAGACCTTCAAATACGTATTTTTTCCGATTTTTTACTAATTTAGTTACACTAATGAAAGTAGATTAGCTTTATTAATTTTACGAATTAATCTATTTTCGCATTAAATCGAACACGAGCGAATTAACGTGAAATGAAAAGATCACAGTCTTCTTAATTCTTATTTATCATGTCACAATAAACTTTGCATTATTATAAGCGTTATACATATATAATTAATGTATTTTTTTTGAGAGAGTGGCATGTAAATAAACGAAAGGCGGAAGGAAGAAAAACTTTCTTTGAGATCAGCACCGTTCTATCATTACAAAGTTTATTTCTGCAGGATTTATGTTTATTCGCGTGATGCGTTTCAGCGACAAACCGAAAGAATAAATGTTACGTGTGTAAACAGAATAATCTTCATTTACACTTGCGCTAATTGAGATCGGTTTGCTCACGAAGCACTCTCGCTTTCGTTAATATCGGAGCGAAGTAAATTTTTTTTTTTGAAATACAAACTGACTTGCGACTTCACATTGCGCAAAATTAAATTGTCAATCACACGTTCAAATGCAGGATAATATTGTCAGAGAATAGTTCTGTAAACATAATTTTTGATAGCATAACATGAGACTGCAGTAATTAGCATTCTGCATTGTGTATTATATATTAAATTTTTTGTTTAAGTTTATTGTGTGATAAAATATGTCGAAAAGTCACTCTTTATTAACGTTCTTCTGTTGGTGCACAATTTAATTACTTTATAATTGTGATTTCATACTGTTTCCCAATAGATAATTTAATATTAATATTAAATTAATTATTTATATAAACATTAATATTTATATCCCATCTTAATGATGGTTTCTTTCTCATAAATATTTCATAGTTCTCTTTTCTCGTGCGTATCCACAGGCTCTCTGTCTCGCAAGTATAATTTTCAGACGCATCGATTTCATTTTTCCCGCCAATTGTCTACACAGGTGTCCACACGTTCGCTTACAATAATTACTTGCACTGGGAAATTTCTCATGATAACGTAACAATAGGAGAATGATAGGACTAGAACTGTGTCAAGGGCAAGTTACGTGACTGTTGCTTATGGATTCTATAATTGCTAAAATTTCTGATTAGAGCATTCGTTACTTTCGAGTTGATCCGACATATGCTCGCGAGTTTAAGATTTTTAATGCGAGCTCCTTTTTCAATGAAATTCGAAAAAGGCTAGAAACATTCAGAGAATATGATGTCGTCTAAGAGACGTTTCAAAATTTCTTCTTATGGAATTATTTAATTTATAAAAAATATATTTAATAATATGTAACATCTTTAAAACGTTTTATGTCTCAATTTGTTACATCTTTAAGATTATTTTAAAATATATTTAAAATATTTCATTTAGGATCGCTGTTAATTTCAGTCGGTAAAACAGTTTGAGTAGTAATCTGTATACCTATGTAAACAGAAAAAAGAATTAAGAATTGCTCGATAAATCAGTATGTATAATTTAATGTATATACAAGTTTTTTGTAATGACACAATTTAATATCTATTTAAAGACGATTCAATAAAAGCCAATGTGAGCCAATGCCGTTATCGAAGCGAAACAAATCATTTATTTAATAAATGTACAATATGAATATACAAAGTAAACGCCTCGACAACTTTGGCGTTGGCTCACATTGGCTTTTATTGAATCGTCTTTGATTTTATATCTGAGAGCCTTACTATCATTAATATTTAGTTTTAATATCTATTTGTCGAAAATTTTATGTAATTAGTGTCAATAGGCAAAAAATATATATGTTTGTATGTATATATGTATTACTAATAATGTATAATATTTGAAATATATGTATTTTTATATATGTAATTTATAAAAATATAAATTACATTAATGATACAAAGTACTTCTCTTATAAATATTCCTCTCCACATCTCTGTGTTCCTACACTTTAAACTAATTGTAAGAAAAATTCTAAAATTCGCAATCCCTAATATTTTAAGTTTGAAGATTTCAGCATGAAAATCAATAAGATATCAAGAGAATATAATTAGCGAAAAAGTTGTTCTATTTAAAATTCCAAGAATTTCAAGAAATGCGATTCCGAGTAGTTCTAAAATTTTAAATTAGGGAATTTGAATCATAAAAATTTAAATTCTTGAAAATCAGACAAAATATCGTAATATTAGATACAAGGTGGAGTAAATAACTCCAAACATTTAAATTCAACAATCAAAACTTTATATTTTTTTCATTTACATCATGAGCAAGGCATACATAATTTTAATCAAAAGGTACTATTAAAGCCTTATAAAGGTTCGCGGAGGGTCAAGTTGCAGTGAACGAGCAGAAAGCGAACAGGAAGAGGATGGGCATCGCTTTAATTGACTGGGTCGGATAGACGACGGGTCCTCACCGCGAGCTGTTGCAACGAACGCGTTATGCGCCGTTGCATTGACCTAGCACGTTTACACGTTGTGAAAAAACGGCGAGGCGCATCGTAAATCCCGGCAATCTCCATTATGGAAATTTCCGTCGCGGCTTGGCCAATTTCCATAATGTAATCCGCCTGATATTCGTACACTAAGTCTCTCGGAAGCCAAATCGATCGGCTCCGCTTTTTGTCAATCTTTTAATTTCAGTTCCGATTAATAATTTATAAATCTATCAATTTCTTCTGCTCCTTATTCCATGTGGAGTTGATCTGTTAATTGGCTTCTATAAAGCTCATTATGATATTGTCGAATGGTTAATCTTAATGTATGCCGAAACATTCATGTAATATCCCGGCATGTATTAGCGGTCTTCTGAAAATTTGAAGTAAAAATGAATATTGAGATCATTTAGATAAACTCACTTGATTAATGCTTATGCGCGCGATAAAAATGTCATCTTCGATAATTCTCACTTATTATTCAGCTAATTGTAAGAAAATATTTCATGTCGTTGTGGTTGCGGCCCGCAACTTGCGGGTAAGGCAATCAGTGGTCGAGCCACTTTATAAAATAAACGAAGACAAAAACGCAACGCAGTTATTTAAAAGAAAAAATATCTAGTGTATTTTTTAAAACCGAATTAGTTGTTCGTCATAATATATTTGGCTCATTGTATTAATTATCGAGAAAGACATAGGCAAAAAGGTATAATTTCTTTATTTGACATAAAATAAATTCCGCTGTAACGTTTAACGCCTTCGCTCCTAATTTATCGCTTTGCCATTGTTGTTCAACGCTATTGATTTGTTAATTCAATTTATATTTATTAATATATGTATAATGTAATTTTAGAACGTACGACTCGCGACAAAAACTGAGTTTTAGTCAGTTTATCGAATATTCATTACACAGACAGCATCTTCACTTGCACTTTCACGTGGAAAGTTTCAAAAGTTCACTGCCACTTTCTCGCCTATCCTCCACAAACAACCATTTACCGTGTTACAGTTGACTTTAGTTTCTCTTCGATACGACAAGTAATAATGGATTAATATCATCCGATTTATATGGACACTGAAAAAAAAATTTTTGGCAAACTTGTGAGATGCATTTAGTAATACTTTCTTTGAAGTATTTGATTATTATTACCGATTATAATAATAATAACAAAACATTTTGTAATAATCATAAACATTTGTAATAATTATAAAAGAGTAAATTTTGTTTAGTTGAGCCAACTAAATTATGTAATACTTATTATACGTTTAGTTGAAACTATTTCACCAAGGTGCTTGGTAACATTAACCAAGTCTGGATTTTTATAACCAAGCCTTTCTTTCAGTGGACGTAAGTATCCAAAATAATACGTCTACGCGGCAAATTGGAGAGATTCGGTTAAGGCAACTCAAAGATTTTTTTATAGCAGCTCCTGTCGCATTTTATAATTCAAGAATCCATTTCGATGCAGTCAAATCTGCAATTACGTTACTACATGACAATAATCGAATGCGTCTTGTTAGAGGCGTTCCTCTTATTGTTAAATGAAGACCTAAATTCTACCATCCGGTGTCAAGGCTCAGTTGTAGATTCGTCATACACGGAGAACACGCTCGAGAGATCGTTGTCTACCTTTTTTTCTTATTATACGGGACACTTCTCTCCACGGATTATTCCATACGATCTGCTTTCACCTTTTCACGTCGGAACTGGCCCAGCTACATGCGAGAGTGGATGCGATATATATATATTGTCGTGCAGGGAAACTAATAATAATAATATGACATAATAAGTAAAGTCAAATTCTAAAATAAGAAATTCATTAAATAATAATAATTAAGAATATAAATATTGTATAATGCTATAAATACAAACTCATGTGGTAAAATAAAATTCTAACTCTATACCAAAAGATATTTGTGATATTGAAGAGATATTCGCTTGCTTGGATATCGCCACATTCTCCGTTTTCAACTGCATTTTGATGAGTTTCGATTAGTTTGTATTTAAATATTCAGCTACAAAATAGTTCGAATACCTAGAAGAGAGTGTCACCAGTAAGAATATTTATAACTCTACAGTAGTATAAATGAAAAGTTGAATGTGTGTGTGTGTTGTGAACCTCTATACTTCACTTTTTAATAATTTTCATATATTTCTTTACGTTATACTCTTTCAGGCATTTCCAGGAAGAACAGAAAATCATGATGACGTCAAAATGACCTCAAAATGATGTAAAAGGCGTCATTTTAGCATCATTTTGATGTCATTTTGACGTTATCATAACTTTCTGTTCTACTTGGGTTATATTTTACATCTTATAATTCATTCATTCCTGAAACTTATACATACGTCTCAATCTTCCTATTGCCCTATATTTTATGACTCACGTCACGAACGATAACGTATAATTCTTACGAAGGCAATCTTACGTAAGCCGGATTCCCAATTAGTTATACCTAGCAACAACATTCGACTTTCCTCCGTCAAAGAGTGTTTCTCTGCTATTTATTTCTACAATTTCCTCAAACGTGATACAAGTTAGACACGGTGATACCAGTGCGCGTAGTGGTGGAAATCCTACGTAATGTAATCGAGGAAGTTATCCTCAGTTTGAGTTGTAACCATAATATTAAAAATAAATCTTAGAGCCGCAACTATTTTCCTTTTCTAGAGATCTTATGATAATGCTATAGGATCGCGCGCTAAAGATATTTTCTTATTATTTCCTATGTATCTAGCGATCTAGCTTTTCTCCTCGTCGTTGAATTTCTCGTTGGTTTGACAAAGGCGATAAACGGATAAACAGCAAAGTAAATAGCGTGCACGCATTCTCGCGTGCGAAAATCGGCGCGGGAACTTTCTCCAATTTGGGCAGATCTCAAATTACCATTAGGCGTTGGTCGTCGGTTCCATGCTCCCCGGTGCCGTGCCCAATCCGCAGCCGGCCGTTGTCCCGCAATCTCGGCACACAATATCGCCCCAATTGAATTCCGCCGGCTTCGCAACAATTACATCATTCGCACATCCGGCACGGATTCAAGTACTGTTTGCCAGAGGTTTCTTTCCCGAGTCCGTGACAAATTATTCTCTCTCTCTCTCTTTTTCTCTCGATTGTAAGACACACAAGTCTACCCAATATAAGGATTGTCTTTTTTTAACAGGTAGTTCAATTTGAAAGGTCGAACTAATGTCATTCTGTAGTCTAACTGTAAATGGACTCTATTTAGGCGAAAACTTGATAGGAAGCATTTAACAATTTCCTCATTTGTTAATATTGAGTATAATAATAGAATTAATTTGATATTGAAAGAAGAGAGAGAGAGAATATAGAATATTCTTAGATTTGAAAATTAACCTAACACGAAATCTTTACATACGACTCGTTCTCGTCTTCATTGTAATCGTAGTCTTCATCCATGTTGTTCTCGAACTCATTGTCAGATGCTTCGAGCAATGCGAACGCTTACTCCAACGCTGAATCCTCCTCATTTTCCAGCGCGTCGTGCTTCTCAATGAACAAGATCGATCCTTCGACGAAAGTCATCATCAAGGCATTGGCTCAGTCTAAGCCAAAGCGGAAGCGAAGACGGAATCCGAGATCCGGGCGTAAGCGGAAGCGTGCACGGTGACGTCCGCGCGGACATCGAGGTCGAAGCGAGGACGGAAGCGTTGGCGAAGGCCGAGGTCAAGGTCAAGACTGAGACCAAGGCCATCGCTAAGTCTACAGCCGAGATCATCGCCTATAATTGGATCGAGAAGGGCGAGCTGATCAACGTCGGCCCGCTGTCCAAGATCGCCCACCGCCGGTTTTAAGTAAGAGAGAGGTCGAGATCAGCCTGGATTACGAAGTCGAGGGTGGCGTCATCCACGACGACGCGACGTCGCCAGTGCCGGCACCGAGAGCTGGGAAAAACCATCTTCTCAACCTCCGCTTCCAACAGTTCCAATGCTGAAGCCGACAGCCAGGCGGTGAAGATTCCTTGATGAACGACGCAACCCACTATCTCCTCTCCAATCGCATCCCGCACACGCAGAAGAGTTTTTTCTGCTGAGGGATATGAGCAGACTAATAAGACTAACGAGTCAAGTTGGAAAAGAATAAAATTAGAAAAGTGATCGAGATGCGCGGAAAATTAAGTAAAAATAGAAATGTTATGTAAATTGTTGTAGCTGCTAATAAATTTAACTCCTATGAAGAGTTTTTTTCTGCTGGAGGATATTAGTAGATTAATAAGACTAACGCGAGTCAAATTGGAAAAAAATAAAATTAGAAAAGTGATCGAGACGGAAAATGAAGCCAGAGTAGAAACGTAATAAAAATTGTTGTAGCTGCTAAATTTACCTCCGATCTTTCATTTCGCCGACCTTCTTTCACACACCGACCCTTTGACGTCGAGGGACTTTCGATTTTCGAGAGTCGTCTTAAACAGGACTTTCGAGGCAGAACATATATAGCTGTATTACTTCTTTATAGATTCCGCTAATTAATATTTATGCTATACTGCATATATCGCGCAATCTTCTCTGCAGGATATTCCATAGCACAGCGTGCATATTAAGTCGGCATTCGAATGAAAGAATCATACATCCAGAGATTCAATCTGACGCGTGCGACAAGGAGATAATATTACGCAACGCGCGCGCGATATTGCCCAACATGCGTTTCCGCGCTTAATCGGCGCTACTTACAAAACGTACGAATTATATTATACAAACGGGTCGCGCCTTTAAGCAACTTCTTCACGTTGAAATGAATCAGCTGCTCGCGGCTTTCCTAACGCTCGCGCTTACTAATGGCTATGTTAATTAATTCCTTCCGAGAAGCCCCGTATTAATGACGCTTCGAGATTCGAATGCGTATATCAACAGGCTGTTACCCAATTGCTCTTTGAGGAAAAAAATTTCGTCTGAGTTACACAAAACGGTCGCCAAGAAGCCGAGACGAGCGCGTTAAATAATCGTTCTGCAGTGCCGGAATAAAATAGAGAATAATTAGCCGTGATAAATTGCGGGACGCTAATATCGGATTATTTTTACCGAAGCACTCCCCTAAAGAGCTCACAGCTACAATACCAGTTTTTCCCAAGCTGGTTCCATATTGTATAACAGCGTCCACTTCGTAAATTATTCATCACCGTAAATCTCGATCTAAATCGATTTTAAGCGAGCGGCGGAATTTAAATTCCGATTAAATTAATGAACGTTCGGTGAGAGATGATCTTGTTTAGCAAGTAAAATTCCCCTATGACCTCCTCTTTCTTTCTCTCTTTCCTCGAAATGTTGGAGGTTCCACAGTGCGGCCCATAAAACTGTATTTATCCACGGCGACACTCCTTTCTTCTTCGTTAACATGCGAGTGAGATTCAAACTGTATTACAGACGGCATTTTATTACAACTTTTTCATGTTAATATTTCAACGCGTATCACTGCTACTCGTAATTGCTGAAAATGAGCGATGTAGATTTTTCACGCTATTATCCTAACATGACAACTATCTTCTTGCATGCTGCACGAAGTGCGCACGGAACCGCAACGCATACGCACGCATCTTGGTATATGTACAAGGTGTTAATTAAATTACAATTTATTTGGCTGAAATTGATGTAGTCTTTAGTCGAGTAACTGACTAACATAATCATAGACGTAATTTTTCACTTACATGCACATTTCCATGGAAAGTCTTGAATTAAAGCATCTTTCTTTACGTTTTTTTATGTTTACTGTCCGTTATGATTCGCTATCGCTGCTCTGAAATTATACTAATTTAGATCAAATAGAGATGGGAATTTTATAAATACTATATTGTCGCGTTTTAAAAGTGCTAATCAGTACTCGCGTTGAGATTTACTAATGAACGGATGAAAGTTAACGACAATCCATTAGTCTCTGAGAATATATGCACTTACACGCAATTTCACGATTACAGTGTAAGATAATAAACAGTTGTCTGTCAATTAATTTCGCCGCTTGTCTTATTAGCTCACATCGATCTATAAACTAACCGTGATACCTAATTTGATAAACTCACAAAACAAATAGGCTATTAATATATATCGCAAGGAACTTAAATATCGTTCATTCGCTACAATAACGACATAACTCAAAAATTGTCATTTTTGAGTTACTTGAATGGGTCTTATTATTGGTAGAACGACATAATGAGCTTCTAAAACTCGTCAATTTCGAAAAGAGAATTTTGTATCGAGGGTGTCATAAGTCAAAGAGAATTGCTTTTAAGGGTTCATTTTTATAGTAGGTGAAAATTCATACATTGAATGTGAAGAGTGATCAGCTATTATATATAAACTCATTTTCTAAAAAACTTGGTTTTTTGAGTTATGTTGTGGTAGCAAATGAGTGATATATTTTAGTTTACTCTTGAGAATACTTGATAAGCGAAAGTATTTTGGAATAATCTCTTATATTTTACGGCTGACACTGAAAAATTCACTCGGCACCATAAAAGAAACCATTCTAAAAATAAAACTTTATCTGTAGACGTATTATTTTATATATTATTTCAAGGATATCTCAAAATCATGAAACAGACGTTTTTTCCAATGACAGATTCTCTGGCTAATTTGGAGCCATCTTTTTCTTCAGCGAAAATATCGAAATTGATCATCATCTATTGCAGTTCTCCAATTTCCTGCGTCCTTATAACATTAATCGTCAAATTAACATATTATTAAAATAAATTCTGCTTAAAATTAACTGAAGAACATAGTTTGTTAGCCATTTGGCTCTCCGAAGTTCAGTTCGCGAGGGATCTCCTCTTTCTCGATTGCTAAATCGAAGATCATCGACGCCCCGATGTCCTTGCTGTGTAACAACCAGAAATTTTTATCCTCCCAGGTCGAACGAATCTTGCGCCAGATAGAGCACGACCAAGACAGGGCACAACCAAAGTCAGCGGCCACGTTGGTTCCCCATGCGTATACGCATCCCTACCTACCTACCTGTCGCGTGGACTCCGGCGGTGTCCCCGTCGTGACTCGAGCTCCGGTCGGGAACGATGCCTCGGTGACTGGTGGTTCAAGAGGTGAGAGACCACATCGTCTGGTCCTGGTGGGGATAACAGGGACCCCGCCCGATAGCCGGCTATAAAATGCCGCCACGGGGATCGGGCCCAACCAGTCGTAATCGATACAAGAGGCTCCATTTTTCTGCTCCTCTTTACTTCATCCCTTCCATCCCGAAGGAGGTCTCCTCGTAAATTTGTCCGTCATGAAGATCGTCTCCAGATTCGCCCTGTTGTGCGTCGCGGTGGCCTTCGTCGCCGCCCAGGATGCCAAGGAGCAGGAGCGACCGAAAACCTTCCGGAGGCTGATACCCGCCGACGTTCTCCGCGGTGAGTTCACCCAAGTCAACCCTTTCCGGAGATGCCCTTTCCGGAGTTGCCCTTCCTGCAGCAAGCTCGCGATCTAACAACTGCCGTGCAGTTATTTTCTCCTAGATAATCTCGTTGTAAGAATTTTTTTTATTTTTTAAGATCGTCAAATAAATAGAAAGGCCAGTCGGAGAAGTCTCAATTCAATTATCGATACGGTACTCGATAGTTGCATGAGCATTGCGGCCTGTTTGATGAAAGATAGCTTCGAAGAAGTATTTCTTTACGAAAGAATACTCTTATCATGATACATCTCGCTGTTGAAGCAATGATTTTTATCTTCATAATGTTAATCGCTTGATATTATCATGTAAAATAGATGTAATTAAATTATATATCTGACAATATATACTATATTGTCGCGCGGCAGGTATGCGTCAACTATTAGTGTGATAAGCTGTATGCTAATTTGTTGCCGAAGAAGAGATATAGCGTTTAGAACGACGTGATCTCTGCATGTTTTTTAGCTCGTGCAAAAAATGAGAAAATAATGTACATTAATTACTTTCACCAATGCAAACAAATTTTAATTTACAAATATATTCTCTAAAATAATTTTTTTGTGCTTGAATGAATATTTGCAAGATGAAAGATGAAAAATAAATATTTGCAAGTTAAATTTATCTTCTTATATCTCGTTAATGTGTTTCTAAAGTAAATCAACTACAAAGATGATAAAAATGTGTAAAATGCTTTTATAAACGCACGTTTTTGTTGAGCAAAGTAGCATTCGCGTTTTGTCAATCCGTGTTACAAACGGTTCATTCCCTGAAGATTCACAAGTAGATTCTACGCGAAGAAAGAATGAAGCGTGAAACACTTTGAGAATCACTGCGTCAAGTGTCTGGCCGAATTTAAAGAATTGTATGTACGTACATGACTGGCAAGTGGAACGATTGTCATTATTTTCAACCGGTACTTGGAAGACATTTGGCTTGGAGGGTGACGAGTAGCTCCGTGCTTAAATGACCAACTAGTAGTCGGCGGGTCGCGAATTCAACCTCGGCTTTCACCCATACATCACGGAAAAGGAGATTAAAAGATTACAAGGCTATGTATGTATATCTTGATGAAAGGAAAAAAATTGTTTCAATTTAATAACTCAATAAGAGCTAACTATAAGGTTAAGAAACTGTATGATTCAAAAATAAGGAAATATAAGATTAAGAGGCCGTTGGTCTGGTACTACAAGAGTCTTTGTGCTATATAACTTGAAGGACAGGTTGAAGGCACCTTAAACGTTCTCCGCCCGATCAGCAGCGGTAAAACGAAAAATACATTTGGCTTTCTCATGATGCCTCGTCACACGTATTAAGCAGCTGTCTCGGAATCCCGATGACTGTAATGTTACGAAATGCCATCCGCGGCGGAAATAAGCAGCGTGTTCGAATCATCTTAAAGAAGTCATCATTTCGAATCCTTACATTTCAAAAAGTATAAAAAAAATATCGGAGATATTCCACATAGAACCTATCTATATACAATTTAAGAAAAAAAATTGTCAGTGTAGAATCAAGCTCATTTTCATAGTTGGTTCTATATCGCATAGCTAATTCATTCTGGAAAATAAAATTTTCAGTTTGTTACGTGAAATTTTCTGTCAATTCGACGGTTATGTGGTCGAGCATGATCTGCTTAGAGAGTAATTAAACTAAAAGCCGCGTGAACCGAAAATTTGTATTATCCACAGCCGAGAAGTCGCGAGAAGTTACGAGAGATATTACGATCGCCGGAACCTTCCGTGGATTCCGAGATAAATAATCCTCGTCTATACACCTCGCGATCCTTCGCTTCGACCTTGATTATCACTTTTTTCCTCGCTCCATAATTATTGCGTCTCAGCGTTTTATCTCATTGTCAGTATTTATCCATGCGTGAATCGACCCTGATAAGCGTAACTGCCCGACGTCTTTTTTGCGCTGACTCGCCCATTATCTCGTAACGCGGGCGCGGTCCCTGCGAAACCCTGATTCACAGGGACACAGGATTGGATGTATCATGCACGACGAGATCCCACGAACAGGTCGAGAAAAATAGCGAACCGCTCCGCTCGTCAAGATCACGAGACCGCGTGAAAGTTTCGTGCCGTAACCATCACCTTATGATCCCCTCGCCGGCAATTCTCCCCTCTCTATCCGTTTCTTCTCCCTTTCCCGAGATCACTTTCTTCTTTATACGGTCCGCAGGGTGCAGTGATGCGTTTCTCTTCCTCTCGACAAGTTGAGAGGACCATTGCGAAACCTCTGTTGCTTTTAGCAGAAGTGTCTAAAAAAACAAACGATGCGTATAAGAGGTAGTTTAACAAGGCAATGCAAATGATGTGCCATTAGGCGCTGGCATCTGCGGTACATATAAAAAATTTATTCTGACGATTATTTATATGCTGCATTTAAAAGAATAAGGACAGTCGCAGTGACTCCGCCAATTAAAGCGCGATTAATTAAAGATTAATGCAAACGGCTTTTTTTATACCACACGATGCGAATCGCCATCACAACATGTGGGACTCCGCAAAATTACGTTCTCCGATGAAATCGCGCAACCGCAAGCGACGTTACGAAACCTGTTGCTTTTAGGAGAAGTGTCTAAAAAACGATGCATATAAAAAAAGGAAGTTGAACAAGACAATGCAAAATAATAATGTACCATTAGGCGTTGGCATCCACGGTATACATCCCATATACTTAACTCACATTTATTCCGACGATTATTTATATGCTATACATTTAAAAGACTACACTGAAAAAAGAATTCTTGGTAAACTTGTGAGATGCATTTAGTAATACTTTTTTTTAAGTATTTGATTATTATTACCGATTATATATATAATAATAATAACAAAACATTTTGTAATAATTATAAACATTTGTAATAATTATAAAAGAGTAAATTTTGTTTAGTTGAGCCAACTAAATTATGTAACACTTATTATACGTTTATTTGAAACTATTTCACCAAGCCGGCTTGTTTATAATTATTACAAAATGTTTTGTTATTATTATTATAATCGGTAATAATAATCAAATACTTAAAAGCATCTCACAAGTTTACCAAGAATTCTTTTTAGTGTAGGTAGTGACTTCGCTGATTAAGGTACGACTAATTAAGGATCGATACATTATAGAAACGTTTCTTCTTGTACCATTCGATGCGAATCGCCATCATGACACGTGGGACTCCGCAAAATTACGTTCTCCGATGAAACCGCGCAATCGCGAGCCGCGATAGATTAATTTGAACGCCTTCCAGAGAGAAAATCCTTGATATTCGCGTAGACGCGACGGTAGATCGCGTCTTTAATTACCCGTGGCCGCGTTCTTTCTTATTTGTCGGTGCAGACCTGGATTTCCATGAATAAATCGAATTAGTCACGGAGAGCGACGGGGGGTGGGGAATTACCGAGCGACCTCGTTGCTCGAATTATAGCGAAGGCAGGATCGCAGGCGGGTGTGGAAGCTCACGGGAAGGATAGAATTATTTACTTGTCGTCTCGGAAGGTCGCGGATATGCGAGGCAAAGGCCTCGAATACGCGACGAGCTCGCGGAAACATATCAAGTGTTGACACAGCGTGCAAACAATACCTTAGCGCCTACACATAAGCAGCGAACAATCGCCGTCTAATTCTTTTGATTTCTTTTTAGCGCGAAAGAAGAAATACCGATGGATCTTTTCGTATACTTTTAAAGCACATCCGCTCCGATGCTGCTGTGTGATTCGAAAAGATCGTACACGGAGAAAATTTTATATTAAAAATTACTGTGTATGGCAGTAGCCGTGGACCATTGCTGGAATTATAAAAAGTTGTACCATGTTGTCAGAAATGAGTTTAATAATTATTAATATAATAACATAGTAAAAATTTTTATAATTCCAGCAATGGTCCACGGCTATTGCCATACATAGTAATTTTTAATATAAAATTTTCTCCACGAAATTACACGGTGATGCCGTGAACACGCGCGTCTATCGCAGAAAGTATCCTTGCTATTTGAAAGCGAGTAGCGCACCCAGACCAGAAATGACAACCGGCGCGATGAAAGTGCGGGCGGGATTAAACGCTGTAAAATCGAGGAAAAAAGAAGTCCCGCCTGCGTCGCGACACTTTCGAGATTAGCGAGGGAAGAATCGTGCATTTGCATCATTGCGTATCGCACTATGTATCGTGATAATGAACCTCCCGTTAGCTTCTTGACGGCCGAACCAGTTTCACTCAGAAGGACGCAAAATATCCTCGCAAACGAGATAGATATCAACGTCTTTGCATCTCGAAGAGAAACGTTAGCGATATATTCTCGCAGTTATTAGCGATTCTGATTCGATGCTTTAAACTTTAAACAATGTTCGCGCGATGAATTCAGAATCCTTAATTCCACGAGTCGTCGAGAGTCGTTTCTTCCTTCTTGCGAGTCCCGGTGAAAGTACGCCGTAAAATTTTCTTCGCTTCTTCCTTTAATTCTTTTGCGACTATCGGTTAGTTCAGTAATTTATATTCAAGTAATTTATATTCTGAGAAAGTTTCTTAATCTTTTGCAGAAGAATTTATTTTCTCAGGACGCAGTTAAAGGACCGACAATATAATGAAGCTAACGCAAAAGATGTACGAATGAATCACATTAAATATAAAACATGCGATCTTCATCGCGAATTTCTCTTCTATACGGAAAGTAAATGATGTATCCAGCAAATCTAATTGGAAATAATTTTGTTAATTCAAGAACGTTAAACAAATACATATGTTCTTGTTTTATTAAAATTGTTATTGAATTAACAAGATTATTTTCAATTAGACTTAATGCTGATGATACAATGTCAATTTTTTTCGTGTATTAAAATTTAGTTGAATTGTACCTTTCAGTTTTGAAACCCGAGTATTCTAATTGAATCAGCGTAGAGATCGTAATTTCTGCGTCTCTTGCCTCTTTAATTAGCGTCCTTGTTTACTATTTCATGGCGATCGGTGAAACGAGAAAACCGCAGCTGCATTAGCGGTGCAGTAAACGTCGCCGATCATGTCGCGGCTCCGGCCGGCATTGAGAAAACGATAACGAACACGTCATTGTTTAAAGCAACACGCTCGCTCGGATTACACGGCTAGACGTTTTGACGTCTGTGTGCGAGATGCGTAATTCTCTTCTATTCGATCTTATCTGCTTCGCGGATATCGCGGATCTCGTAGACGTGAAATCGCGGCGAGAGACACCGGTCAGCATATGACTCGCACAAATTACAATGCGAAAACAGCTCCTTTCAGACTGCGTGATCACGCGGTAATTAAAATCGATGAAAATAATACATTTTTTACAAATATATAATAAAAATTAATATTAAAATACATTTATGTCAATGAAATTATAAAATTAATTAACTCAACAAAAGAAAATTGGGCAATGATTCGAGAGTCACACGCGATAATTGGGGTGCAGATATATTATAATAACAAAAGTACAATAATTAACACATAGTACATATAAAATTATTATTAAATAATTGATATATTTTAATATAAATAAAATATATTAATGGTTAATCTGCCCGATCGGGTTCACCTTCGGGTTCCTTTTTACAATTTCTCCGGTTTCGATCGAGGAACCGATCGATGGGAATCTCTCAAAGATCTGTCCTCGGCTACCTCGGCCGCGTTCTCGGGTGAAACGGTCTCGCCGTGAGTCATCGCGAGACAGTCTCGAAGGGCTGATGTAACTGCGAGCCGTAAAACCAACGCGCGTCGACGTCCATCGTAACGACACCCAACATTTGTCGTCGGCGCGTTGCGTAAAAGCGGCGCGCAACCGACCGGCCCGGTGTATGACAGTGAAAGTGTTTCTCCTTGAAGTTTCTAGCACGATCACCGCCGGCCGATGACGACGACGCGAATGGGGAACACCGTCGTCGTCATCGTCGTAGATGGGTATCGACGAGGTAACGTTCGTCGTCGCCGATTACAAATCGAATTAGCCCCGTAACGCCGTCATCCGTTGCGCCCGTCGTCGTCGTCGTCGTCGTACGTGGCTCCGAGAAAGTGAAATTCGCGACTGTCATTAGCGTGTGTTGCGCACAGATATGGGCTGGCTCGGGAAAACAGGACGCCGAACCCACCGGGCGTGTTGCGTTCATTGTCGAGTCGTTTACAATAGAGATAATGATGCGAACACCGATATCGTAAAGCGAAGCGTTCTCCGCTGCAAAAAGGATCATTCTCAAACGTTTGAACTGTATTGATTTCAAGGAATAAGATAGTAAATGAAATAAAAAAGATAATAAAGATAATGAAAGATAATATTGTAAGGATCATAAAGATAAGATGAAAGAATAAAAAAGTAAGGACTTTCGATTGAAGCATATTGCTTCGTCGCTCGCGATAATAAGAAGCAATATCCCAAGTAGAACAGAAAGTCATGATGACGTCAAAATGATGCTAAAATGATACCTTTGACATCATTTTGAGGTCATTTTGACGTCATTATGATTTCATGTTCTTCCTGGGTTAGAGAATTAGTATTAGTAATAATAAAAATATAGTTAAAATATAATTAACACCTTATAAAAAGAATATATATAAATATATTAGAGAAAATAAATAATATAAAAGAATAATGATTAATTTCTATTCTATCTGTATTATAACATAATCTAAGAAAAGCGAATCGCTAATCTAATTGTAAGATTAGTTCACCTAAATTGCTCACATGACTCGTTTCTTTCTTTATCTTTGATATAATTAGAGCCGTGATAAAGAGAGAGAAAACAAGTCATTAACCGCAGAGATAATTGGCGATATCCGAGCAAATCGATCTATCGCTGAAGTAAATGCTGAGATAAGTTACGGACGCTTCTATATACGCGGAACGTTTTCGAGCTCGGCGCTCCCAATTTCACTATGCATCGCGATGTGCAACGCGATATTTAAAAAATTGCACCTGCTCTCTCGTGTCAGCTCTTTCATCCGCTCGGATATTCAGGCCAGGATAATTAACGGGCAACATTGTACGGCGAGCATTAGCGCCGTTTAGGTCGGGCGCGCACGGCGCGTTAGAAAGTAACGACACTTTTGCGGAATTGCGCGTGACGAGGTAACGAGATAATACGCGGGCGAGCGCGTTTATATATTAAGGAAACGCAATCACCGCCTTATTTCGTCGTTCGACTTCGACGAGCCGACCATCGATTCGGATGGCCTTTTACTCTCGTTTACCGAGCTGCCTCACCATCGTCGGTGAAAACCGAGCGAAACCGAGATCCGCGAATCCCTATACAGGTCGGATTAACTAAAGCGGATTAAAATGTTAACGTGTCGTTAAACTTAGAAAGGAGACGCTCGTCACGGAAACAGTTGTCGGCACAAAGATTCGTTATGCCGCGTATTGTTTCGTATATTATTTTATTTGTATATTAACGAATTATTATATAGCGTTTAATTTGTTATGCCATATTTTATTATTTTGTATATGAATTATTATATTCTATAATAATATTTTACATTATTTATATATTTATATGTGCGTAACATCTAACTTTTTGACGATATATGTAATAAGGTAGATTCGTATATTCTAACAATATTAATTACTATAATAATTACTTTGTGTATTATTATTTGTACACTATATCGTTCATAAGTTCCCGGACTCTCTTAAAAATAAAATAAAACATTTTGGCAACATAACTACAATAATTTGATCTCTTAATAGTTAATAGTTTCATCTCTTTTAATAGTTAAAAAAGATGAAATTATGTTGCCAAAATAAAAAGAATTACGTAAGAATACGTGTTTTGTTTTATTTTTAAGAGTGTCCGGGAACTTGTGCACGGTACAGCAGGTATATAAATGCATTACCATATCCTACAATAATTCGTTATATTATTTATATAACCATATTTTCTAGAAATAGAAGTGAAAGGAAATTCTTCGATTCTTAAGCTCTCTTTTTTCGGCTCTTCCCTCGTCGGGATTTTACGCAACTCGTCTTTTCTAATAAGAGCGATTTGCTATGTTGCAGACTTCCCCGGCATGTGCTTCGCGTCGACCAAGTGCGCGACCATCGAGCCGACCAAGTCGTGGGAGCTGGCGCCGTTCTGCGGCCGTTCCACCTGCGTGCCCGCCGACGACAACTCCGGCCGTCTGTTCGAGCTGGTGGAGGACTGCGGCCCGCTGCCCAAGGCAAACCCCAAGTGCAAGCTCTCCGACAAGACCAACAAGACCGCGAGCTTCCCCGATTGCTGTCCGATCTTCGAGTGCGAGGACGGCGCCAAGCTCGAGTACCCGGAGATCCCAACCCTGCCGCCGCCGAGCGACGCGAAGGCGCAGCCGGAGGCGCCGAAGCCCTTGTAAACCTGACCAGCAGCGAAATGCTACCTTGTCCCCGGGGGTGAAGGTTGCGGTGTAGCCTCCTCGACGAGATCGACCGAGCCCGGTTACATTTCAACACCGCGTTCGCGGACATCGACATTCGCGAATCTGTCAACGCGCGCTAACCGACGAGAGTCAATGTGCGGTGAACGTACATTCGAGGACTCTGCCTCTCCAAGAACGACCCTCGATAGAAAGACCAGCGGACGTCCTAGCGTAACGATGCATACGAACACGCAAATGATTTTATTTCGTATTGGTCTGATCTGAGTACCAAGATCTGCCTCGATACGACAGAACGATTGGTCACGCTATATTATGGTACTTGTTCGAGGAAAGGATAAATTGTCGTGTAACAGCCATCGAGAGAAATGTCGCTGTACGTTACGCTAGGACATAGATCTCTTGCTATCCGGCTCGATTAAGGATTGTTCGACAGGATTGCGCAACGTTTGTGCCGGTCGCGACGAGGCCATACCGCGGTACCGCTCACCGCCTAACGTGATCCGATCCCATACACGATCCAGATTAAGCTAATTGTATATAAATTCAGGCCGCGCCTTTGCAAACTGCGAGCACGATGAAAGCTTTTCCGATGCACTCGTTCTCCCCTCCCCGACTTGTAATCTTATCGTAACCCATCCCGACTCGTTAGCTTCCCTCGTATTCTTTTAGCTCAACCCTCGAATGCATGATTCACTTACGAAAGTCTAAAAAAAAAACGAAAGTGATTTCGCAAAGTTTATAATCAGTCTAAAAGAGGACTTGACAGAAAGTATAATGAATGTCTCACGAAAAAAGATAAAGATACGAAAAAGTTTATGTAAACATTACCCAAGCAGCACAAAATATTGGGCCAATGTTATATTTCCACCGGCCAACAGTTGGCCAACTATTAATTGCTACTCGGGTAGTAATGAAATCTATTAAAAAAGAGTTTGGACGCAAACTCGGATTTTTGGAAAATCTAGCCTGTTGAAAAAATAGATTCAACGAATTGCGAATTCATAATCGTCGGCGTATGCTCGTTTCGTGATTACTCTATTATATTTCGCACAAGACGGAAAAGTTCAGATACTTTTTGACGATATATCTTCTAATGATAATCGGTAACGGCGCACTTTTTTAGTTAAGTCGACTTAAGCTCTTTCTCAGCATACGAAAAATTACTCCGTAGCAGAGTCTGGTTATACGTATGTATCGCAAATATGTGTGATTGTAATTATATGTGATTAAATTAATACTTATTTAATTCAATTCACGTCGCACTTGTCTCCCTCGCCCGTCCCGTTCCAATCTTTCCTCTCACAATTAAGCTCAAAATCAAAAACACGGTTGCCATTTCTTCGGTTTTCGGCCAAAGAGTCCGACTTTTTGGAAGAATCTCCGGCGCTTCGGCAGACGGAAAAAATCTCCGATCGATTACTTGAAAAAAATCAAATCTTCTTAATTACGACTACTGTTGATGTATAATATTATTTTTTACTTAAAAGATTACAAGAAATATCTGGAGCTCTTTTAATATCACGAGAGTGGACTCGGTATGATGACAATTAAAGAAGTGGGCAGTATAAAAAGTGGTCAACCTTGCCTACAAAGTGTTCCCGGAGTAACGAGGCAATTTATATGTGGAAAGCTAAGCTAGAAGAACGAATAATTATTCAGTGTTAAAAAACATTAATTGCCAAAATATTTAATTATACATTATATATTACTACATGTTTAATATACAGGGTGTCCTATCTAATATGATCATCCAAAATATCTTTATTTTTAATGATAAAATAATCTTTCAAAAAAAAATTATATGGTTTAAAGTGAATATTATAGTTAACGAAATACTTAGTTCAAGATCATATATCTTTTAGATTTTAAAGTCATGAATATTTTTTAAAATGGAATTATATGATTTCTTTTTACATAATATGATTCCTCTCGTTATTTTACATATAAAGTATTAAGTAAAGTTCAAAAATCAACAATTCATAAGATATTTTACATTTTATTCTGACATATTTTGACATGAGCGATATAAAATATCTTGTAAACTATTTATTTTTCAATAACCGTACTTTAATTATACTTTTATACGCAGAATAACGAGATGAATCAATTGATGTGAAGAAAACACATAGTTGCTTTTAAGAAAAATTATGCAATTACATACTTTTTTACTTGTATATTAAATTATATATTAATTTTATAAAATTTTGAACGATATATTAATTATATTAAGATTTAAAATTAATTATATAAAAAAAAATATATTAAAATTATATCAAGCAAGGAAACAAGAAAAAATAAAATGTTTTCCAATTGCAATTTCGATTACACTCTAATGTAAGAGACCTAATTGAAGAGTGGTGCACTGAGAAGTAACAACGATTAAAAGATTATTAGAGCGATTAAAAGTCGTACGGTCCATCTCGTTTTATGTTTGAACAGCTATTTTCGCCTTACAAATCTGCGGACGACATTCGTTCGGGAAGCGTCGTTTCTTCTGCGAGTGTTTCTTTTTCTTCTTTTTTTTAAAATGCAACGGTGCCTCGAGAAAATGCAAGTGATGACTAACGCCGTAAAAGTAGGCGAGGAGCGAACGAGATTTTCGGTCTCTAGCCGAATAGACCGCAAGACCTACTTTCACTCGATTATCGTCTCCGTTATCCGCCTCTCCCATTTGGAGTTTCGACTTTGATTAAAAGACGGGAGATAAGGAGGACGTTATAATGCCAACGTGTTACCAATTCATCGCGGTAAAACTCGTACGTGCGCGCGAGATTTCTGCGAGTTTGCTAATTAAATCCCGATTTCGTAACTCTCGGTCAAGTTTAGCAGTAACGAAATCAGAGGCTGCCAAATGTTATTAAATTCGCACAAGACGTCGATAAGGCTGCGAAATGTCTCCGTAACTTTCCATGCGACTGCGTCTTTGGCAATATTGAATAACAATTAGTGTCGCAGCTTCGTCTTATACTGCTGCTCGCACGCGCGTATCTTTACGAAATTAATTAATTACCATATTATATGTATATCGACAGTTTAAATTAAACTGTTTAAATTATGCAGTTTAAATTAAACTGTTTAACAGAAAATTCTTTATTTAGTATCGACACAATTGGCGAGTGATAAATTAACGCCTTTTACGACGTTTCGATCCGGGGCCCCGCAGGGGGTTGGGTCCTTCTCAAGTAATTTAGCTACAACAAATTCGTGACGGAAACACGGTTAATAGTCAATCGATTTTACGAACTGAACAAATAAAAAGAAAAGAATCGCAATATACAGTACCTATGCGCTTTCATATAAACATCTCTCTTATAACAACATGTTTCAACGATGAAGTTTTTTGTTCTCGTGTTCCCGTGACGGATTTGAACCGTGTTCCCGTGACGAATTTGTTGTAGCTAAATTACTTGAGAAGGACCCAACCCCCCGCGGGGCCCCGGGTCGAAACGTCGTAAAAGTGCACTAATACAAATAAATTATTATTTCCTCAATTGACAAGAACATCCATTATATATGTAAAATTTGTTCAGAAACAAACATATTAGGTTGTCATGTATGTCAATCGTACGTTTTTAACAATCAAAATTGTATAAAAGAGATCCTTAATATAAACTTGTGATAAATTAAAAGGTAAAATGTAAAACATAAAATCCAAGATGTAAAACAAAAGTTAGTGCCGAATTTCTGATGTGTGCACATGTCGAAAGCCACAAAGAAACTGATAAATTTGAATTTATTGTTTGAATATTACTGGCGGTCTAACTATTTGTTAACATTGTGTTTAAATTAATTTAGACTGTTTAAATTAGATAGTTTAAATTAATTTAAACTGTCGATGTACATATATATAATATGATAATTAATTAATTTCGTAAAGGTATGATGATAAATCATAATTTAAACTGTCCCACTATTCAGAACACTTTATCAACGCGTAAGATCAGACATGATTTTTTGGAGGATTTTTGCAAAATTCTGCCTCGAACAAAAAGTTTGCAAATATGCGTTTGAAGATCTACAATCCTATAATTTATCCGTCCTTGTCCTTAAGAATTCGAAGAGAATTCGCTGCTAAATGGGGATCTATTTCAGAAACATCCGGTTGGATATTCGCGACACCTTGTAAACTGAATCGCTAAGTAACTCGAGCGATTAATTTGTCTACAGAATCGTAAAATTCCGTAATATATTCTATGGCTTTTTTTCGACGTTCGTCGAGATATGTCAAGGATAGCGATTAAAAACACAAATTTTATTTCGCCGTGGTCCGTGAAATGTCAACGTAATCGGCACTCCAATTTATATTCGCTATACATATTTATGTGGACCGCAATCTGTACGGAGAAATCGATTTGTTTTTAGTCAATCGATATCAAAGATACATCCTTTTCCATGTTATTATCGAGAATTAAATTCCTTTTTAAAATGTAAAAGGTATAATAACCAGCACAAGACTAATATTTTTAAAAAAGTGTTGGAAAAAGAGGTTCAAGTATTTGGAATTGGTTTGTAATTAACGAGTCACTCTTTTATTAAATATCAAAGTTGTTTTAAGAATAATGAAAAAAGGTTTAACATGAAATTATATTAATTATACCTTTCTTTCTCTCTCATTCAATTAACATAATTCTAATTTAGCAAGATGAAATTAATATGTAAATGTTGAGGTATTTGTTACTCTGCTTTTCTGAATAATGCTATGATAATAAATGCATGATGAAGTTTCTGCCTCGTTTTCTTTCGCATGGAATGCGTACATTTGGAGAAGTGCGCCGATACGAAACGAGACGACCCTCACGAAGTGAGCGGCAAAATTCAAATCTCGCAGGCCGAATCTCCAATCCGCGACGGGCCGTCTCGTGCGGAAACGGCGACCAATCGCGCGTTCGACGCGCACGCTTCCGTGCGAACGTGCCTCTATTCATAGGAACTTATTGTTAGCCAATATATCGACTAGTTACAAAGTTTAAAAATATTTAATTTTAATTATCCGAATGACAAATTTTTAAAATTATATTTCAAAACTCTTCATACAAACAATTTTATACAAAACTTTGTTTATATAATTTACCTTAATTGATTATTTATTTACTGGCGTAAGAGAAGACGTTATCTAAAACTTTGTTTAATTATGTAGGCTAACTGCTAGA
>NJRQ01000187.1:317771-396655 GCA_003063805.1 Aphaenogaster ashmeadi | reverse complement strand
CTGTTCCAATTGAGTCATACACAACGCTACACTTTGTGCATTCCTGTGTACGTTTGTGTCAAAATGTGTTAAGCAATTGGAAAGCACCCAAAGACAGAACGATACTTGTGTCGACTTGTGTCACTAAATGGAAAGCACCAACAGTAGACCCAGTCTAAAGGCCCATTCAGACAAACTTGCATAGCTGCATAACCATATGCATAAAGAAAATTATCCAATCGCATTTTACGTGCATCTTTATAATAGAAATGCGATTGGATAATTTTCTTTATGCATATGGTTATGCAGCTGTGCAAGTTTGTCTGGATGGGCCTTAAGCCCGTATCAGACTACCGACTATGGGTTGATTCCGTAAAGCGCATATGCGCGCATTTTTTTATAGTAAACGTTAAGCCGGGTCTACAATGAGTCGTTAGTCGTAAGTCGTAAGCGAATTGACCAACCACAGTCGATTATTTCAAGAATATTGGACTGTGGTTGGTCAATTTGCTTACGACTTACGACTAACGACTCATTGTAGACCCGGCTTTACGTATACTATAGAAAAATGCGCGCATATGCGCTTTACGGAATCCACCCTATGAGAGCCGACCCGACTGCTGACTACGACTACCGACCAATCATAATAAGGTGCCGACTGACTGGATCGGTCAACTCGCGTTTAGATTGGATTCTAAACTCAAGTCGGCAGTCGGGTCGGCCTTCACAGTCGGTAGTCTGATGCGGGCTTAACTCAAGTCGGCAGTCGGGTCGGCCTTCACAGTCGGTAGTCTGATGCGGGCTTTAATCGCCTCGTACATACATCAAACGCGCCACCATCGCGCGCCGCTATCGTGCGCCATTTTGTTAAAGAATCCTCGGAGGTATCGGTCGTTCGCACGTAGAAGCTGGTTTCGAGGGCCGAGACTGATATTGCAAATATCCCGACAAATTTTTTGGCTAACCGACTTCGACCGTTCGAGGGTGGAAACGGAAGTGGTGTTTCGACACCACGGCGGCGGTAAGTAGAGCGAGGCACGAAGCGAGGTGTCGAATCCGTCGAGTGCTGTCGCATCTCGCATTCCCTGCGGGCAGTTTTATCTCCGGGAGATGTTCTGTCAATCTCCTATGTACTCCGCCGCAACATGCGATGCGATTTTACTCAGCTTCTTGACTCCGCGACTTTCGTGCGCGATTTCGCTTTCGGGTTAATTTTGAAAGAAAAGCGAACGCCGCGGCCGACCGGACGACTGCTTCCCCACCGAGAACTTCTGTTTTCACTCTGTTTTCTTTTTTAGATCTTGTCTCGTTTTTCTCAGTTTCTCTGTCAATATATTCAGCATCTAAAGAGAGTCGCTTAAAGTCGCGGACGAAAATTCTCTCATCGGTGATATCTCGGTTTTTGTTTCTCTTTTTTTTCTTTTGTTTATATACGATCGGTGTATGTTTCTTGCAAGAACGTTATTTCGATATTTTGAAAGCTCGACTGTTGCAAAATTGCTGGTATTTATTGCTCGAATTCTATTTTCGTTGTATAATTATCGTTGTTTCGTTACGGTAAACTAAAATATTTCATTGTTATATTTACAGGCATTTTTCGGAGCGAGATCGCAGTAGATTAGAATCATGTCGAGTGGCAGTGGAGATCATGAGGAGGAGGGATACGTCGTTAAGGTGCGTGGGCTGCCGTGGTCCACTACTGTAGACGAGATTATGAAGTTCTTCGGCGATTGTTCGATCTCGAATGGCAAGAATGGAGTTCATATGACCACGTCCCGCGAGGGACGTCCCAGCGGCGAAGCCTACGTGGAAATGGATACACCGGAAGATATCGAGAAGGCTTGCAAAAGGGACAGGGATCACATAGGCCATCGCTATATCGAAGGTTAATTTATTATATTAATCCCTTTAGCATATTTATATTTGGAATTTCTTTTATGGTTCTTTATGTATAATTTGTTTACCTCTTTGACCGGTATTCATAGACCGTTCTTATTTCAAGATCGTTTTAAGTAATATCTTAAGATGCTAATACAGCTCTGTGATTGGTTTATCACATCTTAAGACTGTACTTGAGACTAGGGTTCGAAATTTTGCGAAAAAATATTTTTTGGAAAAATTTCCGTGAAATTTTTCATATTTATCCGAAAAAATGAAAAAATACTTTTTTTTGTTATTTTGCTTTTAATTAACCTTTTTAAAACTATAGAAAGATTTTTCACTTTTTTATGAGTTGTGCAGCAAGTAAAGTCCTAGTAGAGTAACTGCACCAGTAGTACCAGTACAGTACCAGACATCATGTTCGTTAGCGCCTATATAGAAGCTGATGTTTTGAACTTTTGAGTGCAGAGGAGACTGTGGAGGCATTATGGATAGATATGAATATATGAATTTTTTCTAACAAAGCCCCTCGGTATTTTAGGCGAATTTTGGCGATCGTTTGGTATGGTTTGGTACATATACCAAAGTTGCTATCGGTGGTTGCTATTGGTGCTGGTGCAGTTTGGTACACTTTGGTTGCTTATACCAGAGTCACGCCAAAAATCGCCTTTTATCAAAATTCAAAAGTAACTTAAGTAACACAATATACAATAAACAATAATATTACAGCATGTGATCTAGTTCATGTCAATATGAAGAAGAACGTTAGTTTCCTGCGGTCTCTATAAGATTTTTAACGGATTTGAAGCAAAACATACAGAAATAAAAAATTAAATATTTTTCCATATTTTTCTTGGAAAAAAATACAAAGGAAAATTTTCCAATTTTACCGGAAATTTTTCCATGCTTCAAAACCCTACTTTAGACGGTCTTAAATATAAGAACGAACTATATGAATTCCGCCCACACAGCCGTATTAGCGTCTTAAAAGACATTACTTAAGACGATCTTAAAATAAGAACGGACTATGAATACCGGCCTTTATGAATGTTTTTAAAATATGTGGGTACTAAGGCTAATGTTCATATAGTCTCCGTTCTTGTGTTTAAAACCATCTTAAGTACAATCTTAAGATGTGATCATGAATCAATCACAGAGCCATATTAGCATCTTAAGACATTACTCAGGACTATTTTGAAATAAGAACGGATTATGAATACCGGCCTAAGTTTCTTATTTTTATTTTTTTAATTAACGAATGTTTGTAGAATATATTAAATGAGTTTAAACGTTAACGAACTGATAAATATACTATGCTAAATAGGAAAATTATCTTTCTCTCTTATTGTAATATATATTATGGTATCTGTGTCTTTAAACTTAATTATAATTATGTATCGTTGTTGCTATTTCAGTTTTTAAAGCAAAACGCGGCGAGATGGAATGGGTCGTGAAGAGGAGCGGTCTTAATTTGGAAAACGCAATGGATGATGGTTGCGTGAGATTGCGCGGCCTGCCATTCGGTTGTTCGAAAGAGGAAATTGCGCAATTCTTCTCAGGTACTTAACATATGACAATCAAAGTACCCAGTATCAGTGCTTTTTAATTGATATCAAGTGTCATTAAGATTTTATTTAATCCTTGAAAGACAGACACCTATTTATCTTTTTCAAATACGTAGCTTTCTTTCTATTTTTATACTCCCCTTTTCATAAGACAAAAGTGAATAGACGAAATTTGACAATTATCAGGAACGCAGTGACGGAACGCTTTCGATGGCTTTAGCACGACTTACTATTACTAGATTTATAAAATTACTATTTTGCATCAATGAATTCTAGCAAGCTGTAACAATTGCTGCTTAACAATGTTGCATGTTCATTCTAAAATTGACTACTAAAAGTAACAAGATAATAGGTCAAGCGCACATGTCGAATAGCTGAAATTAAATTCCATCTAGAGCGACGTCTCTGCGTTCCGACATCGACGATTAGCCTCAGTTAAGATTTAAGATACCGCTAAGATCAGAGTTGTGTGTCATACTTTGATTTATGATTTTATGATTTGTACGAACGGAACGAAAATATTTTCATTGCGCGACTCGGTGATCGAGCTTAATTCTTAACTTTGGTTTTCGGACGTGGCAATTTAATGTTCTATATCTATATAAGGAGAATCACGAAGAGCAAGAAGAAAGAAAAAAAAAAGAATGCGCACATTGAGGCGCGATTTTAGAGTCTTAAAAATCTTGCTTCTTTCATAAGGGTTTTAATAAATTTGACCATAACTTCTTTTTCCTAATGGGTGCCTATAAGCTACAATATCGATGTTTGATTATGTGTGGGTCAGGGTTGGAGATATTGCCGAACGGGATTTCACTACCGACAGACTACACGGGCCGCAGTACTGGGGAGGCTTACGTTCAATTTGTTAACAAAGATGTTGCGGAGCGCGCTCTGCAGAAACACAAGGAAAAGATAGGACACAGGTGGGGATCTGAGATGGTATAGCTGGGTTTGGGTATACTTATGACTTTTCCATATCATTTATATTAATGATCGTAGTACATGTAGGTATATACATTTCGTTTAGTAAATAGTGGGAACGAATTCTACGATATGGATGCAGCTTCTTTATCCGACTTTCGCCGAAGAGAATTTTTCGCTCAATGTCAAAAATAGAGAAACCATTATATTTGTATTATTATTATTAACCACTCAATTATTATAACTACTCAACATATGTGTGTTCGCACGTTTTGAAAGTTTTCGACATAAGCTGTTTTGAGTAAATTCTGCACCTCACCGTGTTGAGATAGTTTTTCGCAATGAATCGCAGACTGTTGAAGTCAAAGAAATGAATTTTTTTTTTAAGAAAGAGGATTGCCTCTAGAGAACTTTTTTCTTATCTGACATAAAGAAACTGCCTCTCTCGAAACACAATTACAACCAGATAGTCGTACGTAAGCGAAAGTACTGTGGACCCAACTACTTATATCCGTGGGTGGGTGCCGGGGGGCGGGAGGTAGCCCCTTACCATCATCACCAAATTCCATGGGAGGTGGGTAGGGCAAGCCAAAGCTCGGTGGGCGCTACAGGGAGAGAAAGAGAGAGAGATAGTAACCATCGATCCAATACGGCACATCTATGCGACGCGCATAATTGCATTTTTTGCAGATGAACGTTAAACTTCAAGATCAAATCTTTTCGTAAAGGTTTTATTTATTTTCTTTTATTAGACTGGGAAATTTTTTTATTTAATTTAATTTTTAATTTAATTTATTTCATTTATGTCGGTATTGGTCGGTATATGCTAAATAAATCCGTAATCTACGAATCTCTGATTTTTACGTCGATAAAAATATATTTCACCTGCAAAAGGGTGCAATTATGATCGTGGCTTGCCCGAAGATCGTCGGCGTCGCATGGGCTTGTGGGGTACGTGTGACGTAGGTACGTCGGCAAGCAATTTCGTCGTGGGAGGGTCTCTCTTCGCAGGTTTAATAAAAGAATGCGGAGGTTTAGTATGAACACAATTGTTCTGTCACACTTGTAAATTCAACTTTAATGCCAGACTGCCATTCACGAGTTTTTTCCTCTTTTTTCTTCTTTTTATTGTAAACGTCAGACAAATAAATTAATTTCTCGTTACTGCTGTGCAGGAATGGCTCCTCTTTCCACCTTTTCTGTTTCTATAGAGTCTCCGTGTATCACTGTTTTGTTTTTCTTGTCTCTCACCATTTGTCTCTCAAATTAAGTCCTTATCGTCAAGTCTTGTCGAGTTTTCGATTTGGTGGCATTTGTATGATGAGAGTAATGATAATAATAATGACGATGACGATTATTTAATTGTTAACGTGTCACTCTACGGATCTCTAACGCGTGTATCTTCAATCATTAACAGATATATCGAGATCTTCCGAAGCAGCTTATCCGAGGTACGCGCTAGTATCGGGCCGAAAATGCGCGGCGGTCCCATGGGCGGCTTCAATCAGAGGCCCGCACCGTACACTCGTGGTGATCGCTTCGGTGGGATGAATCGCTTTAGCAACAATGGCAGAGGATCCAGAAATAGAGGTGATTCCTTTCATCTATCGAAGTACGAAGACTGTCGTGCAGGAGAATACCGTAATAGAGACTTATTATACAATTCACGTACTAATTCATTACGTATGTATTTATATATATCTACAATTTATTTCCTTAGACCTCGCAATCTATTTTCGGCTTTATCATAAACTTTGTTATCTACTTTAGACTTTGATAACGGACCATGGGCAAGTGGCAACAACTACGGATCTCGCGGCGGCAATATGGGAATGCGCGGCAGTATGGACATGAAGGGCGGCAATTACAGAGGCAACAATGACTCCTGGGGCGGTAACTCCGGCGTGTATAGTATCCATATGCGAGGACTGCCGTTCAAGGCGACGGAACAAGACATAGCTGATGTAATTCTTGTAGCCAATCATACGACAAAACCTCGTTTGTCTAAGAGCCTTTCCCAATGTTTAATTGTAACATTTTGGATCTCGTTATTTAGTTCTTCAGACCAATTGAGCCGGTGAACGTCCGCATTATCCTTGAGAATGGCGGTCGTCCATCGGGAGAAGCTGATGTGGAATTTGCGACTCATGAAGAAGCCCTGAAAGCAATGTGCAAGGTACGTTTCCTTTTTTTACGTTTTATTTTTTTAATCAAAGTCAACATTTACTTTAGACAGAACGATTTCCACACGTGGAAAGATATATTATCGTATGTTACATCCGATAATTCGTATGAATAATTTGATTTTAACTTTCGTTTCATTATAGGATAAAAGCCACATGTCACACAGATACATAGAGCTATTCATGAACTCAACCGGCGGATCGAGTAGCATGTCACTGAGTGGCATCGGCAATTTCTGTGGAGGTAAAATTGCTGGATCATATCGAAAACTTCTGAAACACACAAACGGCATATGAAACCTGTAAAATATTTTGAAAATATATCAAATGTTAGAATAATTTTTTACGATTATTTTAAGTATGGATTGTATATATTTTCCTTATTGTATAATTTAGAAACATCTGTGAGTTAATTTAAATCTAAATTACGTTATTGCAGGCAATTGTTCAATAATTCGCATTTATTATATTAATACAACATTTATATATTAATACAACATCGCATATTATTTAACATGTTTATGTATACATACATATATATGTTTTTTTGTACGCAGGCTTAGGTAATAACTTCAGGCCGGGATACTCGCCAAACAACAGAGGTTTCAACTCGCAGTTGGGCGGCAGCAATTACAATAGTTTTTGAGACCGGGCAATGCGTTTCTAACGCTAAACGACGATTATAAACGTTCGAAAAAATCAAAGTGATCAGTGGTGAAAAGACACACTTCTAAATCACGCTGATGCAATATGGAATAGAATTTTTTTCCTTTTTTTCTTTGCGTAGTTTTGAATTATATATTCAATATTAATCGTAAGAGTCAAATCAGTAGTGTGTAAGTGTATTTGCTTATTCTTTCCTTTTATAACATATTTAGAATGTGTAATTTAACTAATTAGTGAAACTAAAGGTGAAAAAAATGACAATTTCCCTTTTATCTTCGACAACGCAAATCTTTTTTTTCTTTTCTTTGAACTGAGCGCAATGTCAACAGACTATCGTACGTCGTCGAGATGAGAATACTGAGAAGGAAATTTCTTGGGGAAGGAGTGTTACTTTTGTTTAGATACTATTAGATTAAAGGATATTTCTTGTTTTCTGTGGCAATGTACATGATATTTTCTGATATAATATCAAACAATTATAATTTTATATGATACATAAGCAAGTTACGTATTGTAATGGCTTTGATGCGAGTTTATTCCTGGTTTCCATACAAGCGTTGCCGCGCGTTATAACGCGTGTTTGAAAAAAGTGCGCATTTGATTGGGATAACCGGTAGAAATGCGTATTCAACGCACACTACCGTATGGTAATGCGTTTCCATACGTTAACGTATGAAAACCAGGAGCGGGAGTTAGATAATTGTCAATATGCGTCAGGACGTAGCGACGAGCTGTAAAGCGCAAAATATACGATTGTAATATACACGGACTGACTAGTAGTTCGCGATCACACCTTAACAAATTCATCGTGCTGTCTTATGTATTGTAACGTGCAGGATCCTAAGTCAGAGAACCGTTCACACTCATCTTTCATCGTAACGCGATAATGTACTATATGACGTATTGTATAATCTTGGAATAAGAATTATTAGTTTTCATTGATATAGATGTTACAAACCGTATAAGGAGATGCCAGCTGGCAAGTGTCAATGTTGTGTATATCTTAATGCATAAGCCTAGTTTCGGTTTATATTCTCTGAGATGTTTGAATAAAAAAAAGGTGAAACACAACGAGGAGGAAATACGTAAAATCATGCGTAAATTTCTCAGACCGAAACAATACGAACGTGAATGAGTTAGATTATCATTTAAATCAGATATTCAGCTTTGAGAAGAATTATATTGCTCGAGTAATCTAACTTGTTTATATTTGTATTGTTGCACATTCTTGGTCTATGTAATATACTCTTAGAATAAAATTTTTGTCCAAGATTCTGTATATTGAGAATCCAGGGGAAAATCCAATCGTTGAAACCAATCCGGTTGATGGTCCACAATCCACATCTCAAGCTGCATCTATCAAAGAATTCTTCAGTATTGCGTCTATGGAAGGAATTGTTCATTTAACAATCCATGCAAGGATATATTTTATGAAAACAAGACAAAAAGCGTAATTTCGTTAACTTTTTAATTCATTTATTCGAAGATACGTCTATTCAAGTCAGTCTTGTAGAAATATTATAAACTAGGGCTGTTACTTTTGACGACTTCGAAGTTTAAGATGCCTTTGAAGAGCTTCGAAATCAACTTCAAAGCTTCGAAGGCACCTTAGGTTCTGAGTTAACTTTGAAGCTTCAAATTCTTTCGAACTTAAAAATGAAGATGAAAAACAGGTAATTCTTTCGAATCTTCGAAGTTGTCAAAAGCTCTATTACAAACGTTTAATCTCTTTTGATAGGTGAACAAAGTGTAATTTCGAATGCTGTGACGTGAGGATCTTTTCGGACACCCCGTATATAGTCACGACCACGGTCGCAACTCGCACGTCGCTTACATACATACATATATATATATATATATATACACACGCTTCATCACGCTCAATCGCTTTATTCAGTAAACAATGCACGTAGGGTTCATCGTACTCATAAACGGAAGCCCCGGGAGGGAAACCGAAACCTGTCAGAAAACGAAGCTGGGGATATGACAACGCCCGCCCACGCTTTTCCAGAAGACAAGAGCGAGCGGCAGCCTCGATAGGACAATCTGTGCATGGAGTTGGAGTTTCCCTCGAGCACGCTAAACGCTTGAACGCATTGACCTTGATTTGGATCCGTACTGTCAGTCGGAAAGGACCTGGTAATTTTGGCGATTTGTATTTTCGATGCTGCCACCAACGAGGTATTTTAAAGACTGCCGGTCTTATGGAAGTTCGCTTGCCTGTCAAAATTTCGATAATCAACTTATAATATAATATTAATTTTACAATTTATTATCATGATGTTTCATAGACATGCATGTACACTACCGCTCAAAAGTATTTACCCACTTTGTCTTCCTTAATTAAATGATAGAAATTCAAAAGATTATGAACAATTTTAAGAGTGGACATGAATGTAATAATAATGTTTGATAGACCAAGATTTTTCATTCTACAAATATAAAAAAAATATAACAGAATTAGAATAGAAATTAAACATAAAAAAATTCATGTAGAAATTAGAGTGGGCAAATACTTTTGAGCGGTAGTGTACATATATTTAGAACTTATTAATATTCAATTTTTATTTATATAAAACTGCAATTTTATTGTTATCATCCAGGTTTGATTATCGATGCGAGTAGTAATGTAGGAAAAAAAGTAGTTTTTAAAAATATGATATTATTGCGTGGTAAAAATGCATTTTTATTTATGAAACATTTGTGTAATCATGAATTTAATATTGCGTTAATACCTAATTCAGATATTTCAGTCGACGTTTGCAAAATTTATATCAATAGTCGGTAATAATACTCTTCAATTATCTCCGGGCCCACTTGACAGTCACGATAATTTGCCCATGGCCGGCAGTCTTTAACAATACAATACCTCGTCGAGGATGCTGTGAACGAGGTAAAGAATACCCGCGTCGATCGCGGTTTCTAAAGAGAGGAAGGCAAAGGTAGAGGACTCTAGGCGAAGGCGTAAGGCTCATTTTCGCGCGTCAACGGCGCCTCGAATTTCGAGCTTTACGGAACGATAGCGGCGGTGCAGTGCCACTGTTAACTGTTATCATCGCTATTAACAGGTGTCAAAGCCATCCGATACGAGGAGGTGCGTCAGTGTGCGTGCCATGTGCACGGTACGCCAGCGTGAGCTGCTGCCTCTCCCTCTCCCCGGCCGCGCGCGTGGACGGAAATTTAAAAAATACGCACCTCATTAATGATGTCGAGAGATTAAGCTGCGCTCTTATCAGTGTCACGCCGATGTAGCCGGCTATTACCGTCTCGTCGCGAATCGAGGGTATCTCGCGCGCACTAGCTGTCGGTGAGGTGAGTAAAAGCGGTATGCAGACTACTGTTTATTTATGTATTATGTCGATGAAGATATGTGGGAGTTGTATGCGGGGATTGGAATGTGTTGTTTTACATTTCGCGTCACGCGTTTCGCAAGTGTGTTAGAATACGTAAATACGTTTCTTACCGAATGTGTATGTAATACTACGTATCTCTATAATTTCGCTTTATCGCGGCACGCCTCGCGATGATTACAGGTCTTTATCTCTCTTTGTTTCTCGAGATGCAATTGTGATGCGAAGTCATGCAAGTTTCAGGTTCTTCGGGTATCGTTGATGTGTTTGCCAGAGTGAGCCCGTCGAGGAATAGTATTCTGTGAGGATGGGCCAAACCGCAGAAGGCAACGATGGTAGTAATGACAAGCGGACTGAAAGTAACGCACAGCACAAACATAATGAAGGGTATGGAATCACTCAACACGAATGATCTTTCGTGTTTCTTGAGATAAATAAGTGCTGTTCATGAAATACTTTAATTTCCGAATTAACTTGGAAGATATAACAGTTTCTCTTCAATCCTCTGTTAGACCTTTGGAGCCCGATAGACAACAGCAATCTCTTCTACCAAAGGCTAGTGGCAGTACGGCAAGACAAGTTAGAGAATATATCCCGAGGTCTGGGATGAAGAAGTACAATAATGCTTTGAGCAACTTGATACCAATACGGTACCAAAATCAGTACGTATCGTAATCAGTCTTGAAATAATCTTTCATAGGCCAGTATTCATAGTCCGTTCATATATTTAAGACCATCTTAGGTACAATCTTAAGATGCCATGAACCAACACTCACATATGTTAAATCTTACGACTTAAAATCTCATTGTAGACACCGCTTAAGCCCGTCTTAAGTTCAATCTTAAGATGTCATGAACCAATCACAGAGCCGTATTAGCGTCTTAAGACATTACTTAAGACGGTCTTGAAGACTATGGCCGGTATTCATAGTCGGTTCTTATATTTAAGATCGTCTTAAGTACAATCTTAAGATGTCATAAACCAATCACAGAGCCGTATTAGCGTCTTAAGACATTACTTAAGCGATCTTAAAATAAGAACGGACTATGAATACCGGCCATAGTAATTTAAAATAATGTGTATTTAGTAAAATGTATTATAAAATATGTATCAGATGTAACGATAGAAAAATATTTTAGCGACGAAACTACATTTTACAGGAAGAAAGAAAATTCACCAGCGGATAATGCTGGGTTGTTTTCTTATGTATATACAACATGGATGACACCGTACTTATGGAAAGCATACAAGAAAGGACTTACGATAAAGGACTTGCCAGACATTTCAGTATATGATACTTGCGAGTACAATGCACTCAGGTAACCTTAATGTATCATCGCGTCTCTAGTAAACACGGTTACAGTATGTAAATATATTCTTTTTTAGACTCGACATACTTTGGCAACAGGAACTAAGTAAAAACGGCCCCAATGCAGCATCTTTTTCCACGGTTGCATGGAGATTTGTACGCACACGAGTTTGCGTCTCATGCCTTTTATTAACCTGTTCTCTTATTTTTGGATTTATAAGTCCTGTAAGATTATCCTTATTAATAACAAATTATTATTAAATTATATCTTTGCATTATAATACAAAGTTTTCTTTTGCTTAGACGATATTAATGAGGAAAATATTGGAGCACGTAGAGTCTCCAGAGGAGAACTTTTGGGATGGTATCAAATGGGTTCTTCTATTGACGGTGTGTGATTCTCTGCGAGCCTTCTTCTTCACCTGGACATGGAATATGAACTACAAGACTGGATTACGATTGAAATCAGCTTGCACAGCTCTGTTGTACAAAAAGATCATGAGGCTAAATAGTCTCGGCAATAAAAGTACAGGAGAAGTGAGATATTCAGTTTGCTTCATAAATCTTTAAACACAAAGAGAAAACGCTCGTATGAATACTCGTAGTGATATGTGACTCTTATTTTTAGGTAATTAATTTATTTTGCAATGACAGTCAAAGACTTTTTGATGTGATCATTTATGGACCGATGATTATCAGCGGACCGATAGTTATAAGTTGCGGTATAATTTACGTATTGTGGTTATTCAATCCTATCGCTCTGGTAGGAATGATAGCTTTTCTCTCATTTTACCCGTGTCAGGTAAATGGATCATTGTTATATATGCACATTTTACATATTTCGATAAGCAAAGCAACATTTGTGTTTTAGTACTTCATCTCTCGCGCAACTGGCTACTTTCGTTCGAAATCGGTAAATATTACGGACGCTCGGGTGCGACTCATGGGTGAGATCCTGGAATGCATAAAGTTAATTAAGATGTATTCCTGGGAGAAATATTTTGGCCAGAAGCTTCTCGGTGAGAATAATACAATAGAAAATTAAAAAATGTATTTTATATAAGTAAATAGAATGATTGAAAGCAATATTGTTGATAATAGAGTTATAATTATTTTTATTTTGATATATACTTTTTAATTAGAAAGATACAAATATTTGTAAAACATAGTGATTTAATAATATGTTTTTACAGCCACACGCAAGCAGGAAGAACGTTGGCTTCATAAGACTGCATATTTTCAAAGCCTCAGCATTTCTCTAACGCCCGCTATACCTGTGATATCCGCGATCATCACGTTTTTAGCACACGTTGCCTCGGGCAGTGGTTTAACGGCCGCACAGGTATAAAATGCAATCTACCAATACAGTTTCTAACTTTCAAGATGTATAATATTTTTATAAATATCCTAATTTTATGTGTATCAGGAGAAATCGAATAACATCTAATAGGTAAGCATTTGATAAGACGATAAAGTTTTTGATAAGGACGATAAAGTTTTCCCTAAGAAAACAGTTTTGTCAATTTTCACGGATATTTGCAATCCTAGTTACAAGATAATATCTTCCTGGATTTCACAATCAACGGATTACATTACAGGCTTTCCCAATGACCACATTATTTGGAAATTTGCTTAGACTGGCACTCACATCACTTAAGGATACCACGCGATATTTTATCAGCGCTCTCATAGCTCTTAGAAGATTCAAGGTCTCCAGTGTTTTTTAAATGATTTCATGTACAGCTTAATGGATCGGATATCCGTACCTATTATTAGGAAACTAGTACTCGTGTTCAACAAATTCAATCTCGTGTGAATCGTTACCTATTTTTATATATTTCTTACCAAGATTATATTAAAATACAACTTACCAAGATTAACTCTAATCCAAAGCGGTCTTTGAGTTTCAGCCTGTCAAGTCGATTAAAGATATTCGATCATTGTAGCAAAATTTTGAGTAATTTCACGAATATTTATTGAGTAAATAGAGTAATTTTTACAAAAAGAGATTAGAGATAAAACAGCACGGGCACTATTCCTATAATAATACGTACATGAGGTCAATGTCGTTTTAATGTAACAAGCATAAGCTTTCTAGTTAAACGAAAGTAAATGTGGTGGGCGAACACTGCATGCCTTATAAAGCACCCTGTTACATTTGAACAGCTGTCAGCGATTCCTTTGGTACACCAAATACTCGAATTGCCAGCTGTAAATAATATCGAATTGGGGGCATGACATGCCCACGCTTACGCGTAGTACGATTGTACTAACATGGTCGTTTTAATTCTACACTTTTCAGGTATTTCCCTTCGTATCGGTGCTCAATGCTCAAATTCGTACCTCTTTCATGTTTTTACAAGTGGCCTTAGTTAATATCGCTGCAGTAAAGATAACTTTTGGCAGAATAAAGGTGTTTATCCTTGTTTATATCTAGTAGGAATGCACAATCGACTGCACTATATATACATGTTGTATTGTAAAGTTTTCTTTGAACAATTAATGTCTTCATCTTTCGATATAACCGAATAATAATCGGCTTTCATTTTACTAACTAAATGCTTGCCTATCCAGCTCGTGCATCCAGCATTTGCGTAACAAAATTATTTTGCTTCGTTTGTACCTGTATCATGTAACAATTATGCAAGTTTACGAACAAGTGTATCGCTATACAAATTTATATTTATAGTTTCAGAAATTAATTCGTCCGCATATATCACCCTACTGTCGCTGAATGTACATACTGAGTATCTTTATTTTATTTCTTTAATATTACTTTTACATATTTATGCTTGTTTGTTGCTTTAACGTGCTTCTAACAATGCCTTTACGTTTCTTCGAAGATCTATTGAATAGGTAATTTGACTAACGAAACGATATTTATACAGAGTGTATTGCTGTTGGATGAGGGCAGTTGCCATGCGTCGAAACCGATTGTGAAATCGCAAGCGGTTGCCATTGCTAACGGAACCTTTGTTTGCGACAGCATAAAGCTTCAAACGGATGCGTCAATCGACAGCAAGAAAAAGTAAATATTCACTTTATAATAATTATCATAATAATCTTTCCTATTGACCGCGATAATCTTTTTATATAGAAAGAAATCGCAACCGGTTACGGATCCACTGGAACTGGAAAACCTGAATCAACCGACGCAGGAAGCTAAATACGTCGAAGTTCTTAGTGACGTGCATTTCGGAGCACCCAAAGGAAAACTAGTCGGTATCTGTGGTCATGTAGGGAGCGGCAAGTCCAGTTTACTGCTAGCAGCTTTGGGACAGTTGAGAATGACGAAGGGGCACATCCTAAGGGAGGGCACTTGCGCCTATGTCAGCCAACAAGCGTGGATCGTGAATGGCACTTTTAAGGAGAATATTTTATTCGGCGAGGAGTTTGATGCCAAACGTTACTATCACACTATCACAATTTGCAATCTGAAGGAGGATTTAAACATGTTACCGGGAGGAGACGACACCGAGATCGGTGAAAGAGGTATTAATCTATCCGGAGGACAGAAGCAGAGGGTTGCGCTCGCGCGAGCATATTATGCCAATCGGTACGTAAAATCTTTGCCGTTTCCTTTTTGATAAGTATATGAATTGTGTTGCTAAATTGAATACCACAATTGTATCTATCATTTCAGGGACATTTACTTTCTCGATGATCCTTTGAGCGCGGTTGACGCATACGTCGGTTCGTATATATTCGAGAAATTGATCCTCGAAGCTCTTAGAAACAAATCTGTTCTCTTCGTGACGCATAACATTCAGGTGGGTATTTAGACAATTGGAATAAATTCCAAGACATTTATTAATGTACGAACGTGCCTTATAATTGATAATGAAATCTATGAGAATTTTTCTCACATATCTTTGTTGTTTTTTAAGAAATTGAATAGATTTATAAAGAGAATCAATTAACAATGTGATTTTGAGAAACTGGCGTTTGTTAGAATTTCAAAATATTTTAAATTTATTTGTTGCAGTTTCTAAAACGTTGTGATGAAATCTATATGATGAATGCGGGCAAAATTGTGGAGCATGGAACTCACGACGATCTCATGCGACTCGATAGGGAATACGCCTCGATGGTGAAGAACAGCACAATTGTAACAGAAGATAATATGTCAACGTACGTTTAATATATTTATATTATATATTTTTTTAATTATTTGAAAGCAGTTTAGTAGGCTTTTATTTCTTCACAGTGTTAAATCTACGGGAGTGACGCAGAGAAGTACCGACGCTTCAGAATTGCAAAAGGTGGAATCTGCGCACAAAGAAAATGATAGAAAAGAGAAATTATACAAAGGTGCGCACGTTTAGTTATATATTAACTTGCAATTTGAAAGTCTCTAATATATATTTTTTTAATTTAGGAGGAACTTTAACAGTGGCAGAAAAGTCTGAAACAGGATCCGTCAAGTCATACACTTATCACACATACATACAGGCTACAGGTGGTTATTTGGTCGCTATTATCGTATTTTTTACATTTTTCCTGAACGTAGGCAGTTCAGCTTTCAGTACTTGGTGGCTCGCTGTGTGGATTAAAGCTGGCGGAGGCGTAAGTAACTTTATATCATATCCAATATTTAAAACATACATCTATATCTTTCTTTTTCTTCAATCAAGAGATATTTGAGTAATAAGTACTATTTATGTATTATTGCTTATTTTTTCGCGCTAATATTGTTTATATTGTTACGGATGTAATAATTTCATTTGTGATTTTCAGAACGTGACCATGCCAGGAAATAATGATACTGTATATTCGGAGAATATAAATGCCAATCCTGACTTCTCGTTTTACCGAAATATATACGGTGCCTGCATCGCCGGTATATTGTTGACAAGTTTCATTCGTGGTTTAGTCATTATGTTTGCCACGATAAAGGCCTCGACCACGTTGCACAACATGTTTCTTCGAAAAATCATTGGTTCTCCGTTGAGCTTTTTCGAAACTACTCCAAGTGGTAGAATACAGAACGTTTTCAGTCGAGACATTGACGAAAGTGAGTGATCCCAAATACATACGTTGTCGCGAATCAATACGTGCCATCTAATTTGATTAATACTTCCTGATTTGCAGTTGATAATTACTTACCCATATCGATAGAAAACATGGTGCAAAATATTTTCACTTGTAGTTTTGCTATTTTCTTTATCTGCGGCATATTGCCCTGGTTTTCGGTACCGTTACTTCTATTTGGTGCATTGTTCTTCTTTGTTGGTAAATTGTTTAGGTAAGTATTATCCTAAATATCACATAATTTACATACATAATTTATGTATGACTGTCGATTTTGCCTCGGCAGGATAGGAATGAGGGATTTGAAGAGAATGGATAATGTCTCGCGGTCTCCTGTTTTGAGTTTCGTCACAACGACGATCCAAGGTTTGAGTACAATTCACGCATTCCAAAAGGAAAAGAATTTCTTATACAGGTAATTATTCAGTGGAACGATACGTCGTACAATAATGAAATAATAGGAAAAGGGTATGACGATTGAATTATTTCTTATCGACAGGTTTGAGGAGTTATTCAACACGAATAACTTATGTCAGCATCTATGCCAAGCCGCAATGAGATGGTCTGCAGTGAGGCTGGATAGTTTGGTAATCGCCTCGTCCTGTATAACCGCATTACTCGTGATTTCATTTAAGAATGAAATTTCGCCGGCCTTTGCCGGTCTGGCTATGGCGTATGCCACGCAAATGACCGGCGTCTTTCAGTATACAGTCAGACTGATGTCCGAGACGGAAGTGCGCTTTATAAGCGTAGAGAGAATCAGTTACTACCTCAAGGTAATTTATTTCTCCTTAATTGATAATTGCGTAAATATATAATTACTAATTCTGTGATTGGTATCTTCATCTCAATCTTATTACTTGCGTTTTATTCAGACTTTGCAGAGGGAAGGTGCAAGCAGGACGGTCGCACTTAAACCAGCCGATGATTGGCCTTCTCATGGCAAAATAGAGTTCAAAGCTGTTCAGATGAGATACAGAGAGGAGTTGCCGCTCATACTAATCGACGTCTCGTTTAGCGTAAAGGCTGGAGAGAAAATTGGTAATTGTTAAATATTTCCCTAATTCGTTCGTCGCACGAGTTTCTTACGCGAGAGATTAATTGTGAATTATTTTAGGCATCGTGGGTCGGACGGGATCCGGCAAAAGTTCCTTGGTCGTAGCTTTATTCCGATTAGTGGAGATTTGCGAGGGTGTCATTAAGATCGACGGTATTGATATTTCGAAAGTGGAGTTGGATGTATTGAGAAGTAGATTGTCGATCATTCCTCAGGATCCAATTTTATTTAGCGGCACTATAAGGTAACAAATTTAATTGCTAATTTTCCTGGCTGTTCTCTTCAATCGATTCGCTTTTCAGATCTAATTTGGATCCTTTCCAACGACACGCCGATAGCGATATTTGGAATGCCCTTGAAAAGACTCAGATGAAAGGAAAGGTATCTCTTATGTCAGGAAATCTCGACGCTTCCGTTGGATTTGGCGGAAATAATTTGAGCGTTGGCGAGAGACAGCTTCTTTGTCTTTCAAGAGCCTTATTACATAGTACAAAGGTAACACACTTTCACTGAGTATCAATGATTTCTGCAACATTACATATATTTGAAATTGATTTCCGAATTTTTTTAGAGCGTTAAAATTAATATTAATGGCTATACTGAAATGTATCTTTCGCAGGTGCTGATTCTGGATGAAGCCACGGCCGCCGTCGATCCGGAAACTGAAGCGACGGTGCAGAACACGCTGCAGAACGAGTTCGCGGATTGTACTGTACTTACGATCGCTCACCGATTGCAAACGGTCGTTACGTGTAATCGTATTCTCGTCATGAGCGAGGGCAAGATTGTTGAATTTGACGCACCCACCACTCTTCTCTCCCGTCCGGATTCCGAATTTTCGAAACTAATGGCTGCCACGGAGGAAAACGCGTAAAATAATCTCCGCAGAGATCTGAATCACGATTGCAATGCATTTTAATCGCATTTTATCAGTAAATGATGAAACTAATTACACTAACTCTCTCGGAGTCATGTGAGTAAAGAAGAAGAAAAGAAAAATATATATTTTACAAAAATATAGAATAAAGATAAGTAATGTATTTTTGACTGTATTTTTCTATAAAAAACGAATCACTAAATTATTAATTAAATATAATTAAAATAACATTCTATTATAAGTTCGTATTCTGTATGAATAAAAAAAGAGAAAGAAAATCTTCCCATTTTTTCTCCATATTTTCGTATTAATCCTTTAATCAAGCAATTAATTTGTTATAATAATTTAATTTTTATTGAATTATACTAGTTATATATAACTTTTAGGTGTGTTGAAAATTATACATCAAAAATCGTATTTCAAAAGATATCAACATTCTCGCTGCCAAGCTGTTACTGGTAACATCTATTGTTCTAGTGATGATGGAAGGATTGATTTAATTAAACACGGATTTAATTTTAAGGCAGAATTGAACGGACAACTGCGTTAAAAATCACGATTTCCGGAAATTCGCGCGCTTAGGAATAGTGAAATATTGATTTTCTCACAGGAGGTGGAGAGCGCATACTGCTCATGCCCGTTCGTTCAGACTTTCGGCCGTGCTGGCGACACGGCCGAAACATGTTCGCCGCGACATTGCCAGCTTGTTATTACCTCTGAGATGTTTATTACACGTTGAGCTTTATCGTTGCTTTATATCGAGATGTAGTCTATAGAAATTGCCGTAAAGGCAGTGTCCATCATTTCGTGAACAGCTAAAAGAAAGGTAAATCCCTCACCAATATACGAACGACACCGACCTTCGTAAACATGAGTTATTTTTAAGTAGATTAGGTTTCTCTTTTATCATTTCTCTTTTAATGTTGAATTACTATTTTATTATGTTTCAAACATATAACTAATTTAAAGAATATACAATTATCTTTTACATGTATTATGATAATATGCATCTTGCTTTACTCTTTTGTAAAATATATAATTACTGAAAATTAAATATAATTATAATAAATTATTTTATAAATTATTATATAAAAATTGAAATTCTATGTATATAAGATGTATTGCTAATCTATTAATACATATGTTTTAAAAGTTGATAGAATGTGTCGTTGAATATATAAGCAACGAGAACAGAGTGCATAATTATCCAATTACCTGATAATTTAATTTCTAACAATCGTTTTTATTAATGGCACATCTGATTTCGATATAAAATTTTCGTTCGCTACTTTCAGGCCTCACCATTGCGAACATAATCCCTATTATGATGCTGGGGCGGAAGCAGAGCCTCAAGGGGGAACCCGTCCTGGCCGATTACGGTCCGGAAGAGTCCCTCAATGAGAGCGCTGACATAGAGTGGGTCAACAAGGTGAGCGGAAGCACGAATCGTACCGGGAGAATGAGAAAATTGCGAATCCCGAAAATGTCGTTTTCCTTTTCTCAGATCTTTCCTGAAAACTACTTTACGTAATTTCAGTTATGGGTGAGGAGGTTGATGCGATTTTGCGCCCTAGTCTCGTTGACTTCCGTTTGCTTGAACACTCCGAAAACCTTTGAGAAAATGCCGTCCCTCCAATACGTTACCTTCATTTGCGATCTAATAGTCACGTTTCTGTTCACCGCCGAGATGATCGCCAAGATGCACATACGGGGAATACTGAAGGTAAAGATCTCTTCTTTAATCAAAGAAGATATAATTAAGATATCTGAATGCTTTGGAGAGCAATACAAATTTTTTATTTTTTATTATGGCACCAGCAATAAAACGGTGAATATTATAAACTGGAGAATGGCATTTCAGAGGGATAAGTCTTACTTGAAGGACCACTGGTGCCAATTCGACGCGAGTATGGTGATCTTCCTCTGGTTATCTGTGATTTTGCAAATGTTCGAGATGCTGGGTTTCCTTATAAAGTTTAGTTACGCCTCGATCATGCGGGCACCACGGCCGCTGATCATGATACGCTTTCTCCGAGTCTTCCTCAAGTTTTCGATGCCCAAAGCCAGAATCAATCAGATTTTCAAGTAAGAAAATTGCACTGGCAATTGACATAAAAGATTTGTGGCGCTTAAAAACGAAATGAGAACAAAACACTATACTACAGCAATTAATTTGATTTTATTTATTTAGTTATTGATTACTAACAATATAATTTATATTTAGACGCTCGAGCCAGCAGATTTACAACGTAACGCTTTTCTTCCTGTTCTTCATGTCTCTTTATGGCCTCTTGGGTGTGCAATTCTTCGGCGAGTTGAAAAATCACTGTGTGCTGAACACAACCGAGCCAAATTATATCACGATCAATAGCCTGGCTATTCCTGATACGTTTTGCTCTACTGATCCAGAATCTGGATATCAATGCCCCGAAGGAATGATGTGCATGAAGCTGGAGTTGACCAAGTATATCATAGGCTTCAATGGATTTGACGAGTTTGGTAGTAGTTAATGTTAATGTTACTACATCCCTGTCATTTCGAGTTTATTCCATATCACTTTTTTAAAAATAATGCAAAATTAATCAATTTGCTGGACCATTTTTGTTGTAACTTCATGAAGCTGCAACAAATCTACATTTTGCTACATTTTACATCCTATTTTGTATCTTATATTTTACATTCTATATTCTTATGCTTTATAATTATTATAATAGCTTTAAAAATGTAGTAAAAAATTACATAATTACATATGAATTACTTTATAAATTACATATAATTTATAAAGTGCAATTTTACCGAAATATATCTTTTATATGTGTTTCTTTTAAAATGCGAAGACTTAACAACATTAAATTAAAGTATTAAAATCTCATTGCAAATAATGTTTAAAACATTCATTCCGAACTTGGATTGTTTAGCTACGAGTATCTTCACCGTGTATCAAGCGGCTTCTCAGGAAGGATGGGTCTTCATCATGTATCGCGCGATCGATAGTCTGCCGGCATGGCGCGCGGTTCTTTACTTCAGCACGATGATATTTTTCTTGGCCTGGTTAGTGAAGAACGTTTTCATTGCCGTCATCACAGAGACTTTTAATGAAATCCGAGTGCAGTTCCAACAAATGTGGGGCGTCAGAGGTCACATTAGCAACAGTTCGGCATCGCAGGTCAGTTATGTTAAAAATATCTTTGAAGAAAAATATTCTTTATTTTACTGAAAGTATTCTTAATAAAAATGTACGTAAATATCACTATTTAAAAATAATTTTAGGCGAATAACGATATGATTTTATTGATAATTGATACATTTATTTTATTAATTATTTTATTACTGCAGATACTGACCGGAGACGACAATGGTTGGAAATTAGTGACATTAGACGAGAATAAGCATGGGGGTCTAGCCTCTCCACTCTGTCACACTATCCTCAAGTCGCCGCATTTTCGTTCGGTGGTAATGTGCGCGATTCTGGCGAATGGTATCACCACCGCAACGATGAGCTTCAAGCACGACGAGAAACCGAGGCACACGTACTACGACAATTATTACTGGGCTGAGATCGTCTTCACGATATTGCTGGACCTAGAGACCCTCTTCAAGATATGGTGCCTGGGCTTCCGGAGTTACTATAAGCATTCGATTCACAAATTCGAACTGCTGCTTGCCATTGGCACGACTATACACATTATTCCGTTCTTCTATCTCTCTGGATTCACTTACTTTCAGGTTTCTACCTTTATCTGACTTCTCGTCTTCTGTGTCGCTTCATTTCAGCATTTTTTCTACGAATCTATGCTTTTTCGACTTGTGGTTTGCGCGTTTTTACTCTCAATCTCTACTGATTTTTATATTTCTAAAAATTCGAACAATAAGAGACTTTTAATTCGTCGTCATATTTTTATACGGAAAGGTTCTCAGAATGGTGCGGCTCATTAAGGCGTCGCCAATGTTGGAGGACTTTGTCTACAAGATCTTCGGCCCCGGCAAGAAGCTCGGCAGCCTCATTATTTTTACCATGTGCCTGCTGGTGATATCCTCCAGCATTTCCATGCAGCTCTTCTGCTTCCTCTGCGACTTTACCAAGTTCGAAACTTTCCCCGAGGTGAGTCACTTATACTTCAACAAATCGTTATTACGTGATATTTCGACTCAAACCATCAAAATGTAAATTTTCAGGCGTTTATGTCGATGTTCCAAATTTTCACGCAAGAAGCCTGGGTCGACGTGATGGATGAGACTATGTTACGAACCCACGAAACGGTAGCACCGCTAGTTGCAGTATACTTCATTTTGTACCATCTCTTCGTCACATTGGTAACCATCGTACAATATCTTCTTCATGCAATACAAGCCACGGTATTAATTAATGTTTACTTATCTCCTTAGATTGTGTTGAGTCTTTTCGTCGCGGTAATTCTCGATAATCTTGAGCTGGACGAGGACATTAAGAAACTGAAGCAATTGAAATTTCGCGAACAAAGTGCCGAGATAAAGGAGAGCTTGCCGTTCAGACTGAGAATCTTCGAAAAGTTCCCAGACAGTCCGCAGATGACGTGTCTTCACAAAGTGCCATCAGATTTCAATTTACCGAAGGTAAATATTCGTTTCTACTCTTTGGTTTATTATTAATTAAATAAATTGTAATTAATATTTAAATGTACATTTTTTAATCTAAATATGAAATTTATAGGATAGTTTTAATTTTGTTGAAAATCTTGTATCTGCAAGATCTACTTTTCTTTGTTATTCAATGGATTGAATTAATATTCGATTTATCTTTTCTAAGGTGCGCGAGAGCTTTATGCGACAATTCGTGCTTGAAGTGGAGGACGAGGAGAACGAAGGGGCAAAGAGAACTAATGAAACCTTCGATTCGAAAATAGTGTATAGAAAACAACGACCGGTGAAAATCTTAAACAATCCGCCGAAGGTGAGAAGTGTCGTTACTAATCTGAAGAAAGCGTCTGTTATTTATATCATAAAGTAAGTAAAATATCATTTGCTATTAAATTTCTCGAAGTTTTCGACTTAGATTTAAGTCTTTCTGCGTATAGTGATTCCAACAATCAAAGGCTTCTGTTGGGAGACTCCGCCATGATTCCGGTACCAGGAAAAGGACTTTTGAAACCGCAGGGTACCGTGAGTAGCAGCGCCAAGCAGCTTCGCATCGATCCGAAAAAGTAAGAATAAGATAGAATTATTTGTTAATAAACAAAAGAGAATTTATTTCTATAAATCTGAAAATTTAGAAAATGGGACAATTTAAAAATTCAATAGCATTACAATTCTTTATGATTATTTTATGTTTTCACATTTATTTATCTTGTGCTTTGCTTTACGAAAACAGATCAATCAGAAGGAGCGTCCGAAGTGGATCGATCAAGCTCAAACAAACGTACGAGCATCTTATGGAAAACGGTGACATAGGGGGAATAAACAGAGTTAGTTCGTCACGCAGTAGACCACATGATTTAGACATCAAGTTGCTGCAAGCTAAGAGACAACAGGCGGAGATGCGAAGGTAAAATATCAATTTTTGAAATTTCCACAATCTTCTGTAATCTATTTTTTCTGTTTCCATCCCAGAAACCAACGCGAAGATGATTTGCGAGAGAACCATCCGTTCTTCGACACACCGTTGTTTGCGGTACCTCGTGAAAGTAAATTCCGGAAATATTGCCAGTTGTTCGTCTACGCGAGGTATGACGCGAGATTGAAGGATCCTTTGACAGGCAAGGAAAGGAAAGTTCAATACAAGAGTCTGCAGTAAGTATCGCGAGATTAAAACATGTCGTCTCATCGTTGTGAAACAAAGTGGCTAAGTTAGCGAATTATGTATCTCTTTTTTCCAGCAATTTTCTCGGTTTAGTGACCTATCTCGACTGGGTGATGATATTCATCACGACGTTGTCGTGCATTTCGATGATGTTCGAGACGCCGCGAAAGCGCGTGATGGAGACACCGGCGTTGCAGATCACTGAATACTGCTTCGTTATTTGTATGAGTATCGAACTTGCATTAAAGATCCTGGCGGACGGCCTGTTCTTCACGCCCAAGGCCTACATCAAGGATGTTGCCTCTGTGTTAGATGTCTTCATTTACATCGTATGTCTAACATGTTGGGAATATCGAAAGAATATCAAACTCTATTGCGAAATATTTCGTTTAATTTTAATGAATTACATGTGATAAATCACAATGGCTAATTACAATATGTTATAATAATTCTGTACATGTATAATGTAATAACACATGTACATTGTTGCAGGTAAGTCTCGTATTCTTATGCTGGATGCCGAAGAGCGTGCCACCGAATTCCGGAGCGCAGCTGCTGATGATATTACGATGCGTCAGACCGCTAAGAATCTTCACTCTTGTACCGCATATGAGAAAAGTCGTTTACGAGTTGTGCAGAGGATTCAAGGAAATTTTGTTGGTAAATGCCATTCTTGCTTTGGATTTTAGATACATTATTTCTATAAATAACCAGTCTGTGTAAACGATATGGACGTACGAAACAAATTGACGGACAAACAATATTTTATTCAGGTATCGACATTACTGTTTCTGTTGATGTTCATGTTCGCGAGTTACGGAGTGCAATTGTATGGCGGTCGATTAGCGAGATGCAACGATCCCACGATCTTGAAGCGCGAGGACTGTGTCGGTGTATTTATGAGAAGAGTGTTCGTGACGAAGATGAAACTGCGGCCGGGAGAAAACGAGAGCTATCCGTCCATATTGGTACCGCGCGTTTGGTAAGTGTAAATAATGCAATTATGGGAGTTTTCCTTTAATCAATATTCTCTCGTTATACTTTACATTTCTAATATAAGAAAGTAACGCTTATATATTCATCGTACTAATTTTGTACGCGTTTTTCAGGGCTAATCCTAAAAGATTCAACTTTGATAACATTGGCGACGCTATGATGGCTCTGTTTGAAGTGCTTTCTTTTAAAGGCTGGCTTGACGTACGAGATGTCCTTATTAAGGCTCTTGGTCCTGTGAGTCATTATCTTTTTGACATTTTAATACAGATGATCAGCGTGCACTGTAAAAATTGCAAAATTTAGGATCCAAGAATATTATTTCCATCATATTGCATATCCTTCAATATCTTAATTGTATTCTCTTTTCAGGTTCACGCAATCTATATACACATTTATATTTTCCTCGGTTGCATGATCGGCTTGACATTGTTTGTGGGTGTCGTGATCGCGAATTACTCCGAGAACAAAGGCACCGCATTGCTCACGGTCGATCAAAGACGATGGTGAGGCGTCGCATATTTGGTCAGCGAACGTCGCGATCTCTATCACGATCTACAGATTGCGAATTTTGTTGGGATGCAGGTGCGACTTGAAGAAACGTCTGAAGATTGCCCAGCCACTGCACTTACCGCCCAGACCGGATGGGAAAAAGTTCCGGGCTTTCATCTACGACATCACGCAGAATATTTATTTCAAAAGATTCATCGCCGTCATGGTGCTCGCGAACAGCGCTCTGCTGTGCGTTTCTGTGAGTTGAAAAAGTAATCTTTGGATATAGACACGTGAGATTCGGTAGATATTTTTCAAGCTGATTATTCCATTTTTATTTAGACATTTGTCTACTCATGGTTCTAAACAGGCTGTTTGTTGATAATAATTTAATTACGAAAATATCTATATAGTAATTTTAAGAATATAATTATAGTAAAATGTAGGATTGTGTATAAATTTATGCTAAATTATAATTCTTACGAATCACGTAGCGTGAAAGATAATCACAAAAATAATTGGATGAATATATTGTTACATATTATATAACATAGGAAACATAAATTAGAAAAATAATTTTATTAGAGTAGCCTGACATTCTATCTAGTCCTTTACAGATTTATTAGCATTGTTACGTAGAACAAGTGCCCGACGCGTGTCAGTAGGATTGTGCAACTTCACAAAAAGCATCACAAAAAGACTATTTCCTTGAATCATTTGTTCCATTAAATCGCGGTAAAAGTAAATGTGGCTCATGTTTAATCTGCCGTCTTCTCTTCTGTTTTTTTTATCTTGCTCATTCAAAGTGGAGACTCGAGGAGAAACATACAGAAGCTCTGGCTACGGTCTCCACGATTTTGACACTGGTCTTCCTCGTGGAAGTAATCATGAAAAATATTGCTTTTACACCACGTGGCTATTGGCAATCCAGAAGAAACAGATATGATTTGCTCGTGACCGTTGTGGGCGTTATCTGGATCGTTATACACTGCACAATGCAGGTAAGCTCATCGTCAAGAATTCCTTTCGTCGTACTTTTTCTTCGTCTACCATTCGCCGTTCGCTCCCATGATATCATCATGTTTTATTGAATTGTTTTCAGAACGATCTATCTTACGTGATTGGATTTATGGTCGTGATCCTGAGATTCTTCACCATCACCGGCAAACACACCACTCTCAAGATGCTAATGTTGACGGTCGGTGTGTCCGTCTGTAAAAGCTTCTTCATCATATTCGGCATGTTTCTCCTTGTCTTCTTCTACGCGTTAGCCGGTACGATAATCTTCGGCACGGTGAAATACGGAGAAGGTATAGGAAGGTGAGAAAAGTACAATATTCGCGGGATTTTAAGATAAATAAATATATACAATACACACACAATGTTTAATATGGATTTTCCAATGATACTAAATCTTTCTTTCTCTCTACAATATTTCTTCATCTTATCCTGCCTCCGCCTAGTACATCAGAAATAATCTCTTTACAATCTAGACGCGCTAATTTCGAGTCACCGGTTACCGGCGTGGCGATGCTCTTTCGCATAGTGACGGGGGAGGATTGGAACAAAATTATGCACGACTGCATGATACAACCACCCTATTGCACGCCGGCGGATAATTACTGGGAAACGGACTGCGGCAATTTCCACGCTTCTCTAATTTATTTTTGCACCTTTTACGTCATCATCACTTACATCGTCTTGAATCTTTTAGTGGGTATGTATGCAATATACTTGTACAAAGAAGCTTACACGTAGATTACATTAAAAGAGAAATCACAGCTATGTTTCTTCTCTTACATTATATCTTGTTTCAATTTTTTTATGTAATTAATCTAATTTTTCCGTTTAATAATTTATTTTTTAATTAGATTTCTATAGTAAGTTAAAGAAATAAAACAAGGATTGAAAATCTTTCTTTTCGAACAGCTATTATCATGGAGAACTTTTCTCTATTCTATTCAAATGAAGAGGACGCGTTATTATCGTACGCCGACATAAGAAACTTCCAGAATACATGGAACGTCGTTGATAATCACCAAAAAGGTGTTATACCGGTGAAGCGGGTATGGTCCTATCTCGAATCAATATTCTCGTTATATCAGCGAAACGATATAACACTCAGTAAGAAACAAATGCTGACGTTAGCGTATTTCAGGTGAAGTTTATCTTGCGATTGTTGAAAGGCAGACTGGAGACCGATCCACAAAAGGATCGCTTACTCTTCAAGTACATGTGTTATGAACTGGAACGATTGCACAATGGCGAAGATGTTACTTTTCATGACGTTATTAAGTAAGTTCTACAAAACGGATTATGAATGAAATATTAAACGTTAATTCTTAGATGCTTGGATCTCTCAGATCTTTGATACGATAAGACGTGCAGTTTCTTCTTTATCCTCAAACGTTTTACAATTTTCAATTCGTGAAGTTTTCACCCATATACAACGTGAAAAATCTTATAATGTCCAAATTGTATTATCAATACCTTCCTAAATTGAAGAATTTTTTAGTATGTTATCGTACCGTTCAGTGGACATAAGAAAAGCGCTCCAATTGGAGGAACTTCTTGCACGGGAAGAATTCGAGTACATAATCGAGGAGGAGGTGGCTAAGCAAACCATCAGAACTTGGTTACAGGGCTGCCTAAAGAAGATACGAGCGGTGAGGATGACTTGATCTAAAATCGCATCAGGGAAATAATACTTTTTTTTTGCAGAAACAAAACAGCCTTATCGCCGGACTTCGTGCTACAAATAACGCGGCTATGCCGCTTCAAGATGTAGAGAAGGGTAAAGAGGAGAAAGGCAAGGAAGTTAGCGTCGATCGTGAGGAGGAGACTGAAACAAAGGTGCGTTTTATCCTGCACGTTATTTGCTTCGCTACAATCCGAGTATTTCTTGTAGAAAAGTAAATGTTATAAATGAAATATGATATTTTTATATCATAATTAATAAATCAACGATATACAATAGTGACATTTTTTGTTTAAGAAACTTTTAAGATAAATGAACTTCTATATTCCTAAAATATTGCTATGCTAGAATTTACATCATCACTATGGTTTAAAAATGGTAATAAAAATTATATAATCTAATGGAAAAATTCAAGTTATCTTGATTTCCCGATTGTCAGGATGTTGAAGCCCCGAAGTACAGAGCCAAGAAACCGATGGTGCTTCCAAGATCAGACAGTATAGGAAGTGCTTCAGGAAGAAAGTATCTAGCACCGACTTTGTCGGATCCTGCATCCGTTCGATCCGAGAAAGATAAGATCGCGGCGTCGAAGAAGAGAAATAGCAGACCGCCATGTGAGTCAAAGCGATCGTGTGATTTTCGTATGATTTATCAACTCTTTGTGGCGCCGACTTATTTCGAGTTACTTTTTATAGCAATGGTGAAAAATAATTTGCACCACTTAACGGAAAATACGGAGCAAAGCAGGCAGCAGAGGGAGGCGTTGAGCAATAAAACAACCGCGCCTAAAGTTTCCAGCGTTATGTTGGAGGTTCGAGAATGGTGGAAGGAGCAGTTAGCTTACAGCAGCGAGTCCAGCGAGGACGAACTCTGAATCTTCCGAAACTACGGAAATAAACGATTACGATCATAGCAGATTGCGAAGTGAGGATTCATACTTTTAGCAATTGTAAAAGAACGAATTCTTAGCCTAAGAATTTTGCATTCCTCAGCGAGGAAGAAGATCCAAGGAGAAATGTGGTATGTGCCTAATAATTTTAATCACTCGCCCAAGCTCGAGGAACTTTAACGCGTTGAGCTTCGACCGCAATATATTCGCCCACTTCCACTGCTGAGAACTATATTAATATTTTGCTACGTCCAAGGCAGTGTGCACAGAGTGAGCTAAAACTGTTCAAATTTTTCGTTACACGTTCACGAAGCTCATCGCGTTAGAAGAATCGATTTCCTACCGGAAGAGAATTATAATTGTCGGAACACACACAAACACACACATACACACAAACACATACTTACGACATTTCGTATCAAATTCGGAACATCACTGCCGTGTGTTAAACAGGTCGCCCATATGAAAATGCTTGAATCCTTGAATATCAGTTTGTTAAAAGATTTCGATGTATGTTTTGATGAAGAATTTTTCTGTACGTCGCTCGCGTACTGTTATTCATGCATCATCGTGATTCAGCTATTTTTAAAACAATAGGCCTGTTCTTTTTAGCTTCTCCACGTTAGAGAGAAAAAGAGAAAGATGAACTATGCAAGAAGTTCAGCTAAAAAGAACAGGCCTAATATCTCGAGGTAACTACAATTGTATGTAACAAATTTTGTACGACACAAAGTTGATCATCGTGCGGGTAATAACTAGATTCGATTATGGTGTTATTAAGGGCAACTGTGAGTACAATTAGCATAGGACGCGATTCGTCGTAGATATTTTTGTCGTGAAGAGGGTATTGATTCTGTGTAAAAAAAAAACGTTAGGACGTTGCATGGATCGTCGATTCTTTCCTCCTTACAACAAGAATACGTCCCGAAGGCCTGTATTGTAGATCTACACGATTGATTTGATATTGACAGTTGTAAAAGTTTTAGCGCGCGAGACCGTTGATGTTATATTATCTCTGTTATTAATTAATACAGTAACGCTATATTACGGGTGTCGCTTTAGTGAAAAAGAGGGTTGTGCAGTCGAGAGAATTACTTGGCGGAGGGCATAATTTATTTTGAAACGTGATTGCGTCGGCTCTCTATATTGTGTATGTTGAACATACGAGAGATAAATGGAGCATTTATATTAAATATACGACTGTCGTGTAAGTTTTTGTAATAAGACGATGTGCGAGTACGTCGAATAAATTTGTGAGAACCTTTAGCGGAACGCGATCAATGTTAGCGCAATAATACGCATACGCACACACGCACGATGAATGTTATGCATATACATATATTTACAGAAGCGGAAAACGGATTTAGCGTTGTGAGCCGCATTACGTTTACATCACTGTAATGAATGTTGATGATTGTTGCTAGTTTATGTGCCAATGTGTTGTCTTATCGAATATAGGGCAAATAAATGTTGTTAGATATCATTATTCGTAAACGTGTACAGCTTACTAATTATTATTCGACGATCGCTAGCCATACATTACAAACGGTATAAAAAATATTTCTCTCGAAGACTCTCGATTAAGTTATAAAAAGAATAACTAATCATTCATTGTAGCTCTATGATGGATTTTTCGCTTCTCATAATCTAAAACAGTTGCAGCAAATGATCCTTTATTTTGTCTGATAAATTAACGATCTAAAATTCTAAAAATATCAGTTGCTTCATTTGTTTAAAACATAATAACGGATTGTAATAACGAAACATGACAAAAACGTTTTATATTAGGAAGATTTGTCCTTCCACAGCCATAATCTGATTTGCGTCCGTCATGGTGCTAATAGCGGCGTTAATCTCGTCAGATGTGAAGTTCAGAGAAAGCGTTGTGTTCAGATAATTGATGACTTCTTCCTTCACAATATTTTGAGTCCTTCGTTCTTGGAACAATTTGTTAAGCGATGACTTGAAGACCGCAAGTCTAAAATCAGAGATATTAATTCAGAATATACTTTCTCTGCAACTTTTGTTTCATTTTCTGGTTTTAACGGGTACGTTGATAGTAGAATACAAATATAAAAATAACATGTTGAAAATATTTAAAATGTACAGGAAAAGTTATGCGAGGGAAGCCATCGTTTATTTAACTGACTACTTAATTAACGATTCTACTATTGCACAAAGTATAATTAATTTAACAGAGTTAATTTTACAGAGGACTATTTACTTCGAGTAAAATTACCTTTCTTGTGTGATCGTGGGTGTCACTGTTTCGGGAACGGAGGATTCTGGTTCTACGCTTTCGGTCTCCATGTGGCTACTGTGTGACGTGTGCGTGCTGGCCTTTTGTGACTGTGTTCTGGTTATTCTTCTGGTTGCTTGTTCGATATGTTCATCGTCGCTGTCATACTCGTACGGGTCGACTTCTCCCGTCGCCCTTTTAGAGCGTTTCGCCTGTCTGCTCTCTTCTATTTCGTCCGCGTTCTCTGATGCATCGCTATCGTGACGTCGTCGCTTCCTCTTTTCTTTCTCTAGCACGCGTTTGAAGTAGGCGAACTGTACGAGTTCTATCGCGGCGCATGCATCCTCGCTCTCCACGTTCTTCGAGAGCCGTGCTTTCGCGTGCGCCGTGGATAATCGAATCAGCGTTTCCAGAGTTCTCGCGGTCACCGGTTGAGTCTGAAAGTTATTCGAAAAAATTGTAGGTATATATTTGTATTTTTTAAAATAACTTGAAGTTTTTCTTCTACTCACCCTCGCAACGTCGGATTCCACCATATCCTCTGATCGAAGTTTCGAATATTCTTCCGCGATAACGGTACTAGCCTCTTCCGTGAGCTTGGGCTTCATGCACCGTGCGATGTGTATATATTTTCTCATGAACTGTATGGTGAGGATCTGGTCACTGAGAAAGAAAGATAAGTTTCTTCGTATAAAATCTTTATTTAGAGCTTGATATTGTTTAAGATCAGTCGAATCAAAGCTCATAGATTCAAAGTAATAAAATATGTTATGATACGAAATATGGATTGCAATATACTTTTTAGAACGCGTTTGACCATGTAGAAATGGATCGTATTTCTGATAAACTTGGGATTGCGATTCCTCGGTAGCTACATCATCCGGATTCTTCGTAGTCAACATATCCAACTTTGAGCCCAAGCTCAAAGCCTCCCCGTCCTGTTCCAGAGGACTTCTGTATCGATGCATCCGAACGACGTGATCGCTAATTACGTGATCCTGATCCGAATCAATCACGTCCAACATAACGAAGAGCAGATCGAAACGCGACAACAGAGAATCTTGCAGGCCGATATTCTCCATAGGAGTTTTGTACTGATCATACTGAAAATAGAGAAAGAGCTTTCATTAAATAATATTCATATATTTCTTAAAATCAAGTTAAGAATATATTATTCTACTTATTATGTTATACTTTATATAAGCAATTGCAATTTTTAATATGAAAATATTCTTGCGAAAAAATGAATTTAATTCAAGCTTATTTTTTGTAAATTACACAGAACTCTATAATAATACTCTATAAATTCTATAGTATTTAAATGTGTTCATATCGTTAAAAAGAATCAAATACAAATAGCTTCTTCAAGAGAATCCGAACTTACTCTCCCGTACACAGGATTCGCAGCCGCTAGTACCGAACAACGCGCATTCAGGCTGGCGTGAATGCCCGCCTTGGCGATCGTGATTCTGCCTTGCTCCATCACCTCGTGTATCGCCGTCCTATCGATGTCCGACATCTTATCGAATTCGTCGATGCAAATGACACCGCGGTCCGCCAGGACCATCGCACCCGCTTCTAATCTGCGTTCGCCGGTCTCTTGATCGACTGTAACCGCCGCCGTTAAACCAACACCGGAAGATCCTCTTCCAGTTGTAGAAATTGCCCGCGGTGCGGTACACAATACATAACGTAGTAGTTGCGACTTGGCCACCGACGGATCTCCAATTAGTAACACATTTATGTCTCTGTAATATATCAAAAAGTCCTGATTATATCATTCCGGAATCATCATTAGTGAATATTGCGACATGCAAAAAAAGGCTAAACTTCCGCCACTTGTGATCAATTATGAATTCTCTGTAATCTTTCTCTTTTTATACCTTTTCTTATTAATTTAAATGTTGATATATAATTATAAATATTTTTTTCTCACGATCAAGTCTGTAATTGAGCCTCTAGGTCTTAAATTATTAAAATTTAAACTTAAATTCACTAAAAAATAATTGTTGAGTAAGTTATAATTTTTTAATTGAGCTACAGAACTATTGATTTTCAAAGTTTTTTTTTCAGTATGAAACCATTTTGTAAAAGCTTACCCTCTCAACCTCGTACCGTTTGGCAATATTTTCTCCACTCCACCCAAGAGGAGGCACAGAATTGCTTTTTTTATGTATTCATTGCCGTGTATGGATGGTGCAAGGGATTTGGCGAGAAGCTCGAAGATATTTTTGCAGGGATTGTGCTTCGCCAGTTTCTTGCATATAGCTACGTCGTCATGGGAGATTGCAAGATTGGCTTCCTTACTGAGTTGCATTATGTTGTTGGCGATTAGGACCGTCCTATGCAATGATAATTATTGTGATGAGCTTTGAGGGAAAGATATAAGGGATGTACGACCTAATTATAAATTGGGAAACGGTTCTTGTCTAACATACCTGAAAGTTCCAGTTGTATATCCACCCTGTTTTCCCGGAAGACACCGGTAATTTCCAACGACCTGCACTCGATCTCCAGGTTTGGATAAGTCTACCAAATCGTTATCGCAAATTATATCCACGCTTCGTGGTAACTGACCGGCTGGAGCTTTTTCCGGCATCTCTTGTATAGTGAGCGTCTGATGATCCTTGTAAGTTGACAAACCGAATTCCGTTTCAAGCGGATTGCCGTCTTCATCCTGTAATGTGAAAGAACGAATCTCCAGACTGAACAATAAATATTCCTTCATATTTCATTTAAGTTGCAGGAATAATTACAGTAGTTGGATAAACAGCAGAGTGGGGAAAAGCTTCCAAGGAAGTTAGATCTGAATAGGCTCTCTCCAGGACCGTTTTAGTCACGTCGCAATAATGAACACTCCTCACAACTTTCGGTCGTACCAATGAACCTACAACAGATATCTTTATCTTACAAATGTTATTCTCATAAATATAAATCTCTCGATAAAACTTGATAAATTTTATATACAAATAAAGTACATAAATCTATTAAAGTAGGATTAAACAGACTCAGATAAAGTCTGTTAGTCTGGGCAGATCTTAAATTCGACACTTTTCTCTTGGATACTTGCATTTTGTGACAATACCCTCCACGCACACCAAGTTACCCAGGTAACGAGAGGTAAGCGTTCTCGGTGTGACATGTTTGTTTCCGAAGCTGCCTTCGAAAGCTACGAAGAATTCCTTGTTGCTCTTGGCGTAGTCGATGTCTACGCTCGAAATGTATTGTTTCAAGGCATTCTGAAATGCCAGTTGCTCCTCGAAGGAATTGTTTAACAGGCTGCAACACGACCGGCTCTCATAATTACCTTAACACTTTAAAACTTGCACGACTCGTCCGTGCTGCACATTGATAAAAGTTAAAAAGATAAATCTATTGTATACCTCGTCGTACGGGCAGGATTTTTCCTCCTCAAATCATTGATGTTCACGACCAGTCTGTACCTGTCTTCCTGAATCATGGTTTTAACCAACGTGGCGTATATGCCCTGGTCCTCCTGCAAAATTAACAAGCACAGGGATTTTATAAAAGCACCAAGCGAATGCAAAATGTCATCCTCACGGTATATTTAATCCTCCAATAACTCCAATTACACTATCTAAACATTTAAATTTCTTTTACAAACATTTTTTAAGGATTTAATCTCAAGGATTTAATAAATGTTTTTCATTTGCTGGTTGTGTATTTTTTCCATAAGCAAAAAAAGATCCGGTTATAAAAGATTAAAATACAAGTAAGTATTAGTAAAATGCAAGTAAGTATTAATAAAATACATGGCCAAGTAAACATTATCGACAACAAATTCGGATGCCTACCACGTCGTCCAGGAAGTCAACATATTCGCGCGTTATCTGCTCCAGATTGTGATCGATTTCCGTATCCATCTTCGCGGCGAACAATCTATCCACACTTTGCGCAACACTTTTTCACGCTGTAAACTGAAATTCTAAAATATTAGCGAGACACTTTGAAAGCCAACGCTCTGCCATTTGCGCGGGAAAGCGACACGTGAGCCAAACTGTTGCGCCGAAAAAGCACCAGGAGACCCACGTGTCGGCCGATTCCCAGGGATTCGCTGTCAGGTTTCTCGGACTGCAACGTTTTAAAAATGGCGACGGTGTGTTTTGGCGGCGTGCCTGGGCTTGAAGGGTTAGATTATTAAGTCGTGGGGTGTTCGGTTCACCGGGTCGAGCTTCGTTTTAAAAATCGTTCGCGAAACGTCACGTCGAGAGGAATACACGATGGCGCAAAGTAGACTGGAGAAAATCGGCACGATATACACCAGGTGAGTCCGTGTTCTTCGTTCTATGTAACAAAATTGTTTGTTTTAGAAATTGGAATGTTAAGAAACTGCAGAAAATTTCGCCGTCGACGTTTTATCAGTGGATAATTTATTTGATTAGAGAATTGATTAGAGAATATTTGCATATGAAGATTTGGCCTGGATTAAACTTCTTATGTATTAGCCTTTAGAAATTAAATCTACAAGTGACCTACGTTTTCTTCCGAGAATCGACTGTGTTGGTCAATTTGCTTACGACTAACGACTAATGACTCATTGTAGACCGTCACTAAAAATTGCTGATTTAAATGTTTTCTAATAATAGCTGCATGTTTTTGTATAATGGAATGTATTTCAGAGTTGCCTCGTTATTGAAAGGCAAAGCTATAAAAGAGGAGGACACGCCGCTGTGGTTGGCGGTGTACGAGGCTTTTCCTCCGAAGTACGAACCTAAATATGACAGAAAGCTGCCAAAGAAACCTGTCAGACCTATCTTTTATGAAGAGGACCTCATTCGAGCGTAAGATACCTTAATGTGTTCGATAAAATATTTATATTGTGTCACGTAAGTATTACCAGGCAATATTTTCTATTGCAGAAAGTTCTATAAGGATAATGTCTTCATACCAAGTACTAATTTGGCAAACGAAAATGTAAACTCTGCAACGCAAAACTTTCTATCCCTGTACGAAACGATAAAAAAGGTATGCAGTTTACTCGATCTATCGGTCTAATTAAGTTTTCAATAATACTGAGAATGTATTTAATTGATAGGAAGGAGGACTATCAGAAGATGTTGCGTACGAGCGGGCGATGAAACGATATGTTTTTGACCACTGAGTGATTAGAAAAATATATTCTTACTATAAGTTCTGTTGTAAATAAAGACCTCATTATTTAAAATCTTCCTGATATCTATTTATCTTAATTGCAATTATATATTATTGACAGAGATAATTAACGAGTCTTGTTCAACAACAGTGTTTATATTTCGTGACAATCAATACATTAAATAACAATGAGTTCCTGCAAAGTTTTAACTTACGTCGATGAGTACGAGATGATAATCATAGATAATCTTCACCATGAGTAAACATGATTTTACAATGATGCACTTAACGTGTATGGAGATCAATCATGTAGAATTCTCAATCACAATAATCAATTGTTTCATTCACAATAATCAATAGTCAAAATGTTTTGTTACGTTAGTCATTCGCCATATTCCAACGCATACTTGAATAATTGTGTAGGGTGTGACACATAATTTCTAGTTCTTTACAATGGTTGTATTAGAAAAAAGGGGATACAAGCTGCGTATCACTGTGGTTCGCTTCGCGCGCTGCAGGTACGAGTAATTAAAAAAATAAATATAAAACGCGCTGTATATGAATTAAAGATATTGCATTAGTGCACCGAACGCGCCGGTTCGAGAATAACAGTCAAAAGCTATACGTATCATACGTTATTGAAAATACTCTCGGCCGACCACATCACATCTCCTAAAGATAATATCCATTTACCCCTTCAAATGCCGTTTCTTGTTTAAATGCGTTACGAGCGAATTAAATGTGCAAGTTGTATTACATCGTTACCCCTAACATTTTCATTGCTATAAACTAATGAAAGATCCCGAAGAACGCTTAGTATATAGAGAAGGAACGAGTATCAGGCGAAATAAAATTTCTAGCAAATATTTTAAAGAACTTCTTGTCGACAAGCGCAATTAAAGAGCGTCGTAATTAAAAATAATATAATAATTTTATGACAATGTTTTACGTACTTGTGAGTATTTCATATCACATTGATTACATTTGGGATACACTGATTGTTCCCGTGTATTAAATCATGGGTCGAAATTTAATGGTTTCATTGAGCAAAATGCTTCTAATGTGTCTATATAATTGTGGTTTTGTATCTTCTTAGTATTACATTGTAGTAAATTAATACTCATGTCCCACAACCTTTGGTTTTAATTAGACTTAATCTCTGTAAAACTCGCAGTACGGCTCGAAAGATATTTACTTTGGACGTGATGTAACTGAATCGTAGAGAAAGGTATAAGAGTATGGTCTAGAAATCGTATTTCTATATCGACTCAAGATTGACGACGTTAACGTCAGCAATAAAACTTATCGAAGTCTTAACATTAATGATATTATAAAAGGTAATTGATGGTGCTAAAAATAGCTCTTTGATATTTAATATCAGTTAATATCCGAAAAATGTTTCCCTTCTTTTATCCCGTGTCTTGCAGTGACGAAACAAATTGCATTAATATTCCTTCTCTTCCATTATAGTTATATAAATACTTAAATAGCATGACTCTCGCGGAGTCCGATTATACTTATGCAAGCGAAAACGTACGTTAAAATACCGTTAGACTATTTGCTTAGGATCTAGTTTTATACAAAATAAGAATTGTTTCTCTTATACTTGGTAATGCTGTAACTTGGACGAACGAAAGAATATCAGTTTACAACCTGTGATGCATTACAGGGTGTCCGTTAATAAGCGTGCTTGCGGGAAAATCGAGCATTGTGGGACTTGCAATATTATTCTCCTCTCCAATTTTTACGAGCGCCAAGCACGCTTATTAATCAGCATCCTTTACGTGCTAGGTACTATAATATTGGACGTATAAGATTCACTGAGCTCAGACATTGCTCAACTGAACTTCGCACCACTTAAGCACTTCCGGTATTATACTGCCGAAGAAGAGAATCACAACGAACTTTATCGCTCTTCGAAACTTCGTCATACCGAATTATAAGACCTTGTACATTGGCACCGAATCTCGTTATGACGAAAACTTCTTTCTACCGGCATTCATTGAAAAGACACTGGACCGGATTAGGTCTATCTCACTGTGCATTTAGCATCCAATGTAGCTTATTTGTGTACCGTTTATCTTCGTATAAGATAAAATCAGACGGATCGCGTGTAACACTAAAGAACGCTCGCCAAATGCACGTGAGGATGTGGATCTTACGATCTCCGGGGGAATCAAGCTGCCGACCAGTTCTCCGATCGCCACAGCAGGGTGTACATGCCGTGCCTGAGTTCCTCGTTCTCCAGACTCTTCAGCGGGAAGTCGGTGTACCGTGCGATCAGACTGCGATATCCCTGACCAACGGTCGCCAACACTGCCTTCCTCTTATCGGTGGACTTGAGGGATACGATCTGGCAGACCTTGCCTTCAAACGGCCGGAACACAGTGACGGGACGTAGAGTGCCGCACTCGGCAACGACGATGCAACCCCAGGTGGTGCCAATGTACAACTGACCGCCGCTGGCCTCGAGCGCGGTCACTTGGCATTTCTCCGTCGACAGATTTTCCTCGATGGCGATAGACTTGAGGCTCTCGGAGCACGGCACTAGCTTGGACATGTCGAGCTTATTGACGATCTGCCGACTATCCACGTCCCATTGGTACACCACACAACCTGGATACGTGTACGAGAAGACGAAGCTCTCGGTCGCCGCGCTGATCAGATACGTGGCAAAGAGATTCCTCATTGCAGCGTCGTTGGCGGTCCCGCAATGAGACAGTTGTGTCGTGTCAACCAAGTTCCCATCCTTCAGCGTGTAAACGGATATCCGGCCATAGCTCTGACCAGCCCAGAGTTCCAGTATGCGTCTCTTCCGGCAGACCGCGGCGAGCGAATAGGTCTTGATGTCGGCACTGTGGCGTGTCGTTTCCGCACTGCTCCCACCGGTGATCTCCGTCTTCCTCATCTGCATGAACGAGTTGGACAGCAGAAAAATCCGGCCGCTATACAAAGCCACGGCGAATTGCTTCAGCTGCTCCAGGTGAATTAGCCCGACAACTTTAGACTCTCTGCTGTGATCCGCCTCCAAACAGTAGCTGGCCACGCAACCGAAGTTGCCGCACAGATAGACATGTACCTGGCCAGCGTTGTCACCGATCCAGATGTAACCGTCCACGCCACACATGGCATACGGTATCACTGGCGTCTCAATGCGCACGTGGCGCAGCCAGCCCTTCTGCGTGCCCAATAGCATGTCCACCTCGCCGTTGTTGTGACCGAACCAAATCTCATCGCCGTTCAGACTCTCCGTCGCATCGTTCGACCCACCACTACCGCAACAATTAGTCATGGTAACTGCCGTCACCTGCGTGCGTTCCGTCAACAGGGTGACATCTATCAGATGCGTAAACTCGGGCGCGGACGCGATCGAGACGATCTGACTGGCGGTCGGCCGATCCTTCGGGTTCTGTGCCCAGCATATCACCATCAAATCGAGCGCGTAGCACGGATGGAAGGTCTCACGATACATGAGCGGCGGTCTACCGCCCTCCAAGATGCACTCCTTCACCGCCTCGTGGCCCTCGAACGGTTGGCGTAGCGTGATGAGCTCGTAGATGAACATGCCGAACGAGAACGAGTCCACTTTCTCTGTGTATTCCTCTTCGCCGTTGTATCTGATGATCTCGGGCGCCATGAAGCCTTCCGTGCCGCCGAAACCCTTCGCTCCCGTAGGCAGCGTCAGTCTTGAGATACCGTAATCGGCGACTTTGACGTGCACCGGTTCCGGATTTTCCTGAAATGGCAGCGGCATCTGCCATACCAACACGTTCTCCGATTTGAGGTCACGGTAGATGACATGCTGCTGGTGCAGGTACTCTACCGCCTTGGCGACCTGAAGGATTATTGCTTGAAGCGTGTAGGGATCCAGCTTAGCCCCGGAGCGACGATAATTCTTCAGGACGGCATCCAGCGCGCCCTGAGGTGCTAGGTCTAGCACGAGAGCTAAAGGACTGACTACTATGCCGATTAGCGGCACGATATTAGCGTGCCTGAGCGTTAGCAGAATATTGAGCTCTTGACGTGCCATACAGTATGCCTTGCAGGCATATTGCAGCGGATCGCGATCCCACTTGCTCTGCGATGCTTTGTATGCGAGGATCGCCGACTGCGTAGAGTTCGGGCCCGGCGAGACTGGTTGTAGCATCTTGATGGCCACGTCGGCGCGGACGTGTGTGCCGGGCAGTCGACAGCTGCCGCGGAAGACAAAGCCAAAGGCACCGCGACCCAGCAGCTTACCCCGTTTCAGATCCTCCGATTTGATCAAGTGCTTGGTACCCAGATCCATGAAGATGATGTCCGGCGCGACGTGCGACAGCGGGATCTCCGAGTGCTTCGGACAGCTGATGGGCTTGTTGCTATACGCCGCCAGTATGCACTCCTCTACCATCCAAGAGTATGCAAGAGTGTTCTCAGGATGCGAGGAGCTCTGCTGTCTTGACATATCCGGGTGTCCCTCAAGCGATGGCATCCTGCTGGACGTCAGACTGTCGTAGCCGACGCCACTGTCACCGTCGGACTTGTAGCTGTCCTGGCTCTGCCTCTCGGTGCGATTCGCGCAATACTTCTGGATGTCCTCGATCAGCCGGCCATCGCTGTCACTCGACTCGCTGTCGCCGTTCTCGGTGTTGCCGAGCAAACAGCGCGGACATGGTATCAATCTTGTGACTAGTAATTTACCTTCTGACGTGTGGACGAAACGCGTACCCAGTGTCGGATACCAGTCTTCCAACAGGATGTCGATATGATCGACGATCAGCGCCATCAATTGCGGCATGCTTTCCGGCCGTGGTTCCACGACGATTGCCTGATAGCCCATCGGTTCCTCGTCCACGGAATCGGACATAATGGGTTGTTTTATCACCAGGGTATCCACTGGGAACCAGATCTCTAGGATAGCGGAATTTTTCAGGTCCACCGTGCACCAAATACCGTCTTGTTTTAACTTGAACTTGAACTGCCTGTAATCATATGGCGAATTTTTCAGATTATAGCAGACTTCTTTCAGACGTAGCAACGTAATGCCCGAGTATCGCAGCTCGATCCCCGTCTGCCAGAGCACCCACTCGGCCTGTAAATCTAACAGACTAGCAAAGATATTGTCATCGACGAAATCCTTGAACGGCGCCAGGAACGACATGACGATATCGACAATGGCGTCGTCCGCGAGGATCCGGGTAATCAGTCGGGACCAAAAGCCACTGGGGAAATACGACATGAGCAACAGTCTAGTGACGGAACAGTCAGGCTGTGATCTCGACGTAAGCACGCATTCAGCGTTATTTTTGTCGCTGGTTGGTGCACCCAGACACGCGAACATAGGTGACGTGATCTTCTTCGCACGTACGTGCCAGCCACGCGTCTTCACCGGTACCTTGATGATCTGATTGTTGCGCAGGATGTCCTCTTCGGTTGGTAGGAGGGACGGTATCAGCAGCGTGCGGCAGTCCCATGTCAAAGCAACCTCAAACTTGTTGAGCAAGCTAACAATGTAGCCCTGAGTATCGATCGATGATATTGTGGAGGACTTGAATACGTGTTGGATATCGTCCAGTTTCATTATACCTGATCTGGCGAACGGATTGATCTCCCTTATCGTGACTACATGGGCCAGCATGTCGCAGAGCCATTGCGGATCCAAGAAATAAAGATCTTTCAACGTAGCATCGTCGTAATGCAAGATTATACCATTCTCATGGAGGAACAATGTCGCCTGGTGTAACTCGGCGAGGTCTCTGAAGGATCTGTGCAGCTTTTGAAGCTCGATATTAACCGCTGCGTAATATTGATCGGCCTTTAGCACCGGGTCCATGCCGGATAGCTTCCTGTCATGCGCTAGTTGGATCACTACGTCTTCCAGCGCCAGATAACTCGCCGGGACTTTCTGTTCCAACAACAGTTCCTTGCTGCCGGGCGATCTCAAACTGAAGACAACGTCGTAGACGAGGTTGCACAGCATCTTGATGTTGTGACGTGTCTTACAGCTCACCTCGATCGTCTCCATGACTTTGGGCAGACCGCACTTTTCGGCGTCGACCACGTTGATGAATTTGTCGCGAATATACTGCTGCAGACCTTCGCTGTGTTCGTAGGAAACGTCGTAATGCGTGCCGACGATGATAACCGGCGAGTTAGGCGCTCTACTCTGAATGTTCACCAGCCACTGAAAGATCTCTGAGACGCCTTTGAAACCGTCTGTGATCCGCCATACGACCAAATACAGACTGCGTTTCGACAGAAAATATTGATGCGTTGCATAGTACTCGCGCTGACCGCCAAAGTCCCAAGTCCTGAAGTAGACCGGCCCGTGGGATGATTGTCCACGCACTTTCTTCTCATAAATCCAATCACCGATATCCACGCCCACGGTCGAGATAGTTGTACCCTTGGCGGTCTTCGCGTTGATGTTCTTATTACCCATCCGCTTGGCCCAATGCTCGGATGCCTTCTTCTTATTCGGTACTTCACCCTCCTGCCGTAATTGTTCCAGCAGACTCGTCTTGCCGATTCCCTGAATACCGACGATCATTAGCTTCATGCGTGCGTACGCCTTCGCGTCCTCCAGGATTGACTTCAGATAACCGATCACGTCCATTGTCTTGTATTTTTTCGATTCGATCATTGACTTGAGCGGCTCCTGCAACCGGCAGCCCTGCGTGTTCAGATTCCACAGGCGGCCCAGCAGACCCATCTGCGGCGGCAACTCGACGATCTCGTTGTTGCCGCTGATGTTCAGCACCGACAGATTGCTTAGCTCATAGATGTTGTGCGGTATCTCGCGCAATTGATTATTGCTGATGTCCAACATACTGACATTGGGAAAGAGCAAATACAATTTTGATCCGGGATGTCCGATCTTCGAATCTCTGTCCGAGTCCCCGCGTTCATCCTCCAAGCACGGCATCTCGCCATCATCGCACGACGTCAACTGGATGCGATTCAGTAGATTATTCGCCAGGATCAACGTGCGCAGGTTCTCGAGTCGTAGATGCCGCCTGTGCGTGCACACCGATTGCAGCACGATGTCACGCATCGATGCGGGTGTTTGCCGGTTGCTGGGCACGATGCTGGGCGACTGTGCATTGACGGTCGGACAGTAGCAGGCCGTATTCGCCTGCTCCATGCTGTCGGAGCTGTCGACCTGCGGCAAACTGGGCCATCGTGTAATCTGATTGTTTGACAGGTCCAGCTGTTTCAGGCTCGCCGGATACGAGGTGATATGACTCATCGAGCGTAGTGAATTATATGCCATGTTCAGCCGCACCAGGCTTGCTGCCAAACATGGTAGCGCTACAGGGATGCTATTGAAAAGATTGTGCGCCAGATTCAATGACGCTAGCACCGACTTATTACCATTCTCCGTATCATCGTTCATCCTTTCAGACACTTGGACCGAGCTAGTCCATACATGCGGCCGTTCCATTTCGATCACTTGCGCATTCGCGATCTTCGTGAACGAGTCGAACTCCATGGACTCAATTCGCGGCACAGCGGCCAATCCGCGGAAGTTGGTTCCGTTCTGCTGCACTTCGTCACCTCGTTGTGGCTTCCTCAGGACGTTTTGCGACGCCTGGCTGGGCAGATCGCGCAGCAGATTGAACGATGCGTTCAGTTCCTTCAGTTTGGGCGCGCGCCACAGGTTTTGGGGCAGACATTGCAGCTTATTGTTGGACACGTCCATGATTTCAAGCGCCGGTAAGTTCATGATAAATTCCGGCAGCTGCTCCAGTCGATTATCTTGTAGATACATTTCTTCCAGAACCGGGCACAGCTTGTCCTTCGGATTCTTCGAGTCAGCCGTAAGGGTATCGATCTTATTCTGTGCCATGTTGAGGTACCGTAGGCTCTGTAAATAGAACATGGTGGACGGTACGGAGGTGATAGAGTTGAGGGAGATGTCGATTCGTGTAATGGCGTACAACACCAGGTCGTTATTCCTCGGACTCAGCTTCTTGTTGACGTGCAATACTGCGTCGATCAACCACTGCAGCCGGATCTGCGAGAGACGACACTGCTGGTTGTGCCAGTTGATCATTGTGGGTGTCTTCGGAAACAGTGCAGAGTAAGTGACGTGGCCGAAGGACGACAGAGCGGAGAAATGCGAGCTCTGCGTGCACTCGGTCATCGCCTTCTTGTTAATCTTGTACTCGGAATCCGGATGCGCCTTGATCGATAGCAGTTTTGCAGTCAACGCCTCGTCGCGATTCTGCGCAGCGATCTTCAGCGCCTTGCATTCATTGTCGACGGCACCGTGCTTCAGTAGTAGGTCCGCGATCTTCACATCGCGATTCTGACACGCGATCGTCAACACACTCGAGTAACTGCCGTCGGGATCGTTCTGATCGTACGGGACTTTGACAGGCAACTCGAGATTGGCCCCTGCCTGAAGAAGAGCGTTCACCACCTCGGTATGTCTGCCCCTGACAGCCGCGTGCAGCGCCGTTTCGCTGCCGTTGTTACAATAGAGATCCAGATTCACCGGATATATCATTTTATCGTCTTTTTTATCTGCGGGCGCTTTACTGCGAAAATTCAACGACGACATCAGTCTCTGAATACCGCTGGAGATCTTGCGCTTCGACACCGGGAGTTGCTGCGTGCCGCCTACGCCATCCTCTTCTTTGGTCGTCCTCGCTTTCACTCGGTAACCCAGGAGCAGCTCGACGCACTTAACGTTGCCCAGCATGCTAGCTATGTAGAGCGCGTGCTGACCGGTGACATCCTGCGCGTTGATGTCAAACGGTAGGTCATATTCGAATTCACCGGACGGATCCCTGTAGCGTTGATAGACATGCTGTGGATATTCAAACTTGAGCAGTGCATCGATCACCAAGTGATGGCCGTTTATTGTCGTCGCGTGAATCGGTAGCCAGCGCTCCACCGTGAGCTGTTGTGCCTGCTTGGGGAAGTGCCGGAGCAACAGCTCGACGATCTCCAATTTGCCGTGATAACACGCTATGTAGAGCGGACAGTACTTGGTGACCGGATGGATCCTGCAGTCGGCACCGTGATCCAGTAACAACCGGACGATGTCCTTGTGGCCGCTCTCGCAGGCGACGAAAAGCAGCGTGTTCGCACCGTTCGGTGCCATGTTCACCACGCATTCCAGATCGGTCGACAGGCCCTGAATGATGTTCCGGGCGGCCACGGTGTCACCCTGAATACAAGCCGCACGTAAGGAAGCGTGGGTCGCCTGTTTCGCGAGCTCGTACTTCTCGGCCGCCACTTTCAGGAGATGGATGCAGGAGTCGTGGTTGCCCTTCTCGGCGACGTCGAGAGGCTTCAGGCCGTCGTCATCGCGGATCATGAGATCCGCGTCGAAGTTCAGCAGCTTCTCCACGTTGCCGGCATGGCCGTGCTCCGCGCAAACGTGCAGCGGCGTCCGATGGTGACCGCGCGGGCCGCAGGTGACGTTCGGGTCGGCCCCGGCGGTCAGCAAAACGTCCAGACAACGGGAGTTCTCCGTGATCGCGGCCGCGTGCATCGGCGTTCTACCCCACGAGTCCTTGCTGTTGATGTACTGCGCGTGCTCGCCGCGCAGCAGGTCCTCCAGCAGTTCAGCGTTATCCCAGAGCGCGGCTTGGTGCAGCAACCGGCCCGGGAAGTCCTCGTCGATTGGCGTGTAGTCCTCCATTGCGGAGCCTGTGAGATACGTCGCCTTCGAATCGATCGGAAAGCAAGAAGCGTAGCAACTGAAGAGCTTACTTTCGAATCCTTTTACATTCATTAAAAAAACAATGAGAATTAAAATCATCTTTTCCTTTCAACATAAAATCAAGCATTTTTAAAAAATGTAATATAAAAAAGAAAAGGCCAAAAACGAGCAAAATAAGGCTGAAATAAAATTATTTTAATCGCACACCTTACTTTGCTCGTTTTTTGGCCTTTTCTTTCTTATATTGCTTTGCAAATACGAGCCGTTATTCTTTATTGTTAAAAAACGTAATTTGGTACGATTTGGAAATAAGCTCTTCAATTTTTTCCTTTCGTTATTAGCTTCGAATATCGAATTGTTTGACATTACCGATATTACTGCTGTTATACTTTATAATGTTTATACGGCACGCTATCGTTAATGAAAGTGGGTATCTTTTAATAAAAGAAGATTTATTCCACATAGATTAAGAAACTGGAAGAGACAGTTGTTCGTGATCCTGAATATATGACCAGAGTAGAGACGGATTTCTCCAATTAAGATCTACAGATTAGTGGCATTTATTAATGTAATTAAGAATATACTTACTAATCTTGTTTATGACCCCGTTACATGACTGCTACTGTTAATGTCACTTCTTTCAGTTTCATCGGTCTCCTCCGGAGTGCATTCTGCAATGTGTCGGATGAATTAAACCGCTAATTTATATATGGGGCGTTTTTCAACAACAGACACAGATGACACAGTGAATCATTTCATCCTTATTTAAGATTCGCAAACAACAAGGATAAAATGATTCACTGTGTCATCTGTGTCTCTTGTTGAAAAACGCTCTATAACATTAATAGAACTTATATTACTATAATATTTACAATTAAAATATTCCTTAGACATTACACGACGCTTACCTCAACAACGTGCTGCGGATCAATGCATCATAACCGAAGTAGCTCGAGAATTTAAGTCCGGATTTGCGGCAGCTCGGTAAGGCTTCGTAAGAGCTGTAATCCAAGCAAGACACCCATTTATTTAATCCGTTGAAAGTACAACGAGCGATCCTCGAGGCACTCTCCCGTGATAATAACGCACATATAACTTCTTGATAAAAGAAATTAAAAATTTAAATTTAAAAAAAGAAAACTCAGCTAAATCGCCGCTTCAACAATAAGGTTAAAATTGTCGTTCAATAATCGTAGCAAAAACTAAATGTCAGAATCGATTTCTCCTGCAAAAGATCCTTCGTTGTTTAATTAAAAGGGAAAGTAAATGTCACGCAAACGTATATGCGAGAGAGCTTATCGGTTCGACGACAAGTTAAATCCCAATTTTTATTTACAAAAAAAAATAACAAAAATTTACTCTTTATTTATTATTTTAAAAATTAGAAAACGATAAAGAGTAAGTTAAACCGAGATTAAAGTTAATCTACGTTGGTAGAAATGGACATAAGAATTAGAAAACGATAAAGAGTAAGTTAAACCGAGATTAAAGTTAATCTACATTGGTAGAAATGGGTATAAATGAGCAAAAATATCCCACAAATTTTATTTACACAAAAATAACGAAATAAAATTTTAACGCGAGTTATAGGTGGTTAAAACAAGTGGTTTCTAAAAAAATAAATGAGCAAAAATATCCCAACTTTTATTTATAAAATAAAATATAATAAAATTTTAACGCAAGTTGCAGGTCGTCTAAAAAAAAGTGGTCTCTAAAAAAATAAATGAGCAAATAATGTCCATTTCTATACCAATATATAGATTTACTTTAATTTACTCCTTATCTCTCTCTCTATTATTCTAAAAATTAGAAACCGATAAAGAGTTAAACCGAGGTTAAAGTTAATCTACATTGGTAGAAATGGATATAAATGACCAAAAATATCCCAACTTTTATTTACAAAAAAACAATGAAATAAAATTTTAACGCGGTTATAGATCGTCCAAAAAAAAAAAAGAGCAAAAATATCATTTCGAATCGCTCGAGATTCTTTCGCGCGAGCGCGTGTCGCACGTCGCGACAAAGAATGGCGGTGGAGGGGGAGGGGGAGGGGGGAGAGCTATCACGACAGTTTTCTAACCTTCATGTTTAATTGTTCGTGAATCTCAGGGGAGGGGGGAGGGAGAGCGGGGTAGGGGAAAGGGGGGGGGAAGGGGGTAATGAAAGCGACAGCGTCGCGATTAAGCGGCGAATGTGAAACCCCGGCGTCGAGCGAGTCGAATGAGTGCCCAGCGCGTTCTCGCTGAAGAATCGGAGCGGCGAGATGCTCGCGGCTCCGCTCGCGAGAATTTTCAGTCTTCCCCCCCCCGCATGCAAAAATCTCGACAGTCGGACAGCTTTATCGAGCAATTGAAGTGCGAGCGACAGGTCGTCATCGTGACGCCGCAGATAGTACGCGAGTCAGCTGACTGACTCGCCGACTGTCAGTCGCGGCCTCGTCGACCCGTAATTCGAGCAGATTTAATTGATTCTCCCGAATTAATGTACGGAGAATCCCTCGGCGGATCCAGCAGGAATCCCCGACGGACGGGACGCGCGGTTCCCCCGCGTTTACCTTTGCCATTTAGCGCGCGGACCGGCGAAGCCTCGTTCCTCGTTCCTCGCGCGCGTCTTCCTCGGGGATCGGATGGTCGCGGTCACATCGCGATCGACGCGGGATCCGCGTGCCCGCGTAACACTTGTAACAAGACATTCCTGTCGCGCGTTCGCGCGCGACGCCACTGAGCGACTCCGAAATCGCCGCGCGAACGAAACGGCGAACGAAGCAGAACTGCTGAACTGCCGAGTGCCGTCGCGCAACGGCGCGCAACAACGAAATACCGAAGCCTGAGAATGGACATGCTCCAGCTCGTCTTTTAATCTGTCCACCAGCGCCCCCATGTGCGCAAAAACGTGCACGCTGAACTACGTAGCCATATCTTACCTTTTTTGGTAAATCTGCAGCGTAACGGCAGCCTTACCGTTTTTTTTTGTAATTTTCATATTTTGTAATTTTCAAACGGAATATGAGCGATTAAAAAAAACGATTTTTAAAAAACACAAAATCTAAAAGTTGAGAAAAAACGGAGAGATTGTTGTTATCACCGACGAGATACTATTAGGGCTTGTGTCCACAATGCTAGAAATCGGTCCGAGATCTCGGATGCGAGAGAGAATTGACCAATTGCATTGATCAATTGGCCGAATTGTTCAAATGCGATTGGTCAATTCTCTCTCCGTCCGAGAACTCGGACTGATTTCTAGCATCGTGGACACAGGCCTTTAAAGACCATCAACCCTGGGTAAATTTTCGTGACCACCAAAAGGGCCCCAAGGGCCCGGGGATAATTGAAGAGTATTGATATTATACCGCAATATCTGTTAAAGACCGATAATCTTATAGAAGTATTTGCGTGACCGTTAGATTAGGATAAAATTTAGACAAAATACGTTAAAATTTAGACAATTAGCTCACAATATAATATTAATTTTATGATTTATCATTATTATAATGTATCTTAGGTATATATATATGTATATATACATATATTTACGACAAAAGAATATTTGATTTTATTTATTTGGCCACTTCGACCAAACTCCGATTAACTTAATCGACCGATTATTCCATTAGAACTGACCAATCGCATTTGTCGTTAAGCAGATTGACCAATCATGGCACTTACGGCCATTTCCACCAATGTAGATTAACTTAATTTAATCTCGGTTTAACTTACGCTTTATCTTTTTCTAATTCTTAGAACTAGAAAAAGATAAAGAGTAAGTTAAACCGAGATTAAAGTTAATCTACATTGGTGGAAATGGACATTAATCGGTCGATTAAGTTAATCGGAGTTTGGTCGAAGTGGCCCTTAAAATTGCACATTTTTGTTATACTAGACGTCATAGACGCGCGCTTCGCGCGCGCTATTCAGCTTTTTGTTTTTTACTTTTTACTATCACTATTAACCATAAACTTGCTATTAACCCCTTTATACATAATTGTCAAAATATGCGATGACAGCCGCTCACGAAGTAAGCGCAACGAGAGAACCTATTGGCATCGCAGAAAAGAATCAACAATAAATTTCGAGACTTTCGAGAAGACTTCGAGAGATGCGAGTATCGAATTATAGGAATCATTACTGCAGATTTACCCCTTTTTAAATAAAAAAAATGAAATGTTACCAACGCCAAATAAAGATTAAGAAAGTAAATTTACCTACAGTAGGTAATACAGGAACCTGTATTATCGATATGTACAGGTTGGCCTAAAGGTTTAGATAAATGCCAGCATGTGCGCAAAGATCGATGTAAATAGAAAGAATATCAGAAGGATGATACTTGTGACTGGAATGAGATTAATATAAATAGTTGTAGCGCCGATTGTAAATTATTTCTACATAGTTTCTGCTGAGCGAATGTGATGATGATGCCCGGAAAAACTCCGGTACAAGGTAAAGATTTTCGAATTTTCATTACATTTCTGTGTAATTAATACTTAACAAACCATGATAATTAATACTTAATTAAATATTAAGGTTTTCTTTGTCTTTTCCTCTCCTTGCAGAGAATCCTTTGGGCCTGTCTTGGCACGACAGCGCCTGGATTCCCGTCCTTAATCCAAGTAACATCATGGATTACTTCTCGGAAAGGAGCAATCCATTTTACGACAGAACTTGCAACAATGAGATAGTCAAGATGCAGCGTTTGAGCCCTGATCAACTGACGTAAGTCTCACAATCGGTCTTCAAATTAAGTGTACAAGCATTATCATATTTATTCTGATTATTCCCCAGCAATATGACTGGTTTGGAATACATTCTTCTGCATGTGCAGGAGCCAATCCTGTATGTGATCAGAAAACAACACAGGCATTCGCCGACATTAGCTTCGCCGGTTGCCGATTATTATATCATAGCTGGCGTTGTGTATCAAGCTCCGGATTTAGGATCCGTCGTGAGTTCTAGACTGGTGAGCGAGACAAGATATATATTTAAAATTTTATCAAAATTTAATTGCTGTCAGTATTTTCTGTAAATATCTTCTTTAATACAGTATGTGTTTCATATTGGCATTTTTCGATTATTAAAAGATATATCTCATGCAGTTGTCCACAGTTCATCACCTGCAGTCTGCCTTCGATGAGGCAAGCTCCTGCTCTCGATATCATCCGAGTAAGGGATATTCTTGGGATTTCAAGAATGGCAAGGCCTTGGCTGCGAAGAAGGAAACTCCGGTGCGTGAAGAGCCTAGCTCGTTGTTTCAACGGCAGAGAGTGGATATGCTTCTTGCAGAGCTCACTCGTAAATTTCCCTTACCTGTGCCAAAGCCAGTACACCAAGCAACAGAAGCTTGTATGTGTAGCTTATACCTTTCTATTTTATTTTTTATTCTTAATTTTAACACTGTCTTAATAATACTTACAATTAGCATCATTGATTTTTTTTATTATTTTAGCCATAGAGATTAAGCAGGAAGTGAAGACTGAGAAGAAAGATATGAAACCACCACCAGAAAAAAAACCTAGAGCTTAATTAATAATAAAGATAGATATAAAATATATTTGTATAAAATATTTCTAATGTGTAAAATAATAGAGAAATTAAGAGAAAGTATGACAATCCCATGTGTCTATATTTAATTAAATATTCTTTCAGTACAGATAGTAACATATTTGTATGTATATCTTTAAAGTATACAACTTTATATTTATTATATTTTAAGTTATAATAAAATTGAAATCATTATTTTTAAGAAAACGCAATCTCCAATTGTAATTTTGTAATTTTTAATTATAATTTTTTAAATAAAGGTTTTAATAAACTACACTATGTAGAAAGCACTTATCTTGCGAATAACTTCAGTTACATACATAACTTTAAAATATGTGATATTACATTTAATAAAAATTAGAAACAATATTAGAATTTGAAAAAGGAAACCAGATATGTTAGCTATCGCTTGCTTCATTTTTGCAAATGACCGGTATATAATTTATGAACTTAATGGTGCAGACGATTATGTTCTAAAGAGGTTTAAAAGCAAGGGAGATAAAGATATTTTAAAGCTTTTATTAAAACATATACTTGAAGATGATTCTAATTTCATCAATTTTACCGCATATTTCTTGGTTTTTATTGTTCAACAGTATTAGAACTTAAAAAAGGAAATCAGATATGTTAGCTATCGCTTGCTTCATTTTTGCAAATGACTATAGTATATAATTTATGAACTTAATGATTCAGACGAATTATGTTCTAAAGAGGTTTAAAAGCAAGAGAGATAAAGATACTTTAAGCTTTTATTATATAAAACATGAACTTGAAGATGATTCTAATTCATTAATTCCATCGCATACTTATTTCTTGGTTTTTATTGGCCAAATGAACAGCATTATTTTTTTACTTTATCTTTTATACGACGCCCGCACGTATTGTAGGGAGGTCCAGGTTCAAATCCTGGCTGAGGTAAAATTTTTCGCAACAAATTCTTTACATTAAAATTAATTTTACTTTCTTTAGAAAGGACCAAAACCCATGGTCGAAAAACGTCGCAATTCGCGATATATTAATTTAAATTAAAAATTGGCCAGTTGAGTCGAAACAAATCTCTTCTGTGGTTTAATGTTTACTGGCGAAGAATATCCCATCTCTAATTGTTTATTTATCTTTTATAGCCCGAGACATAAATGTTACTGATGATTACTGATTCTAGTACAATTCTGGTGTAATTTGTATAATTGAATAAATGCAAATTAAATTCAAAATAGACAAATTAAACTAAATTAAATTAAACTCAGTTTAATTGACATATTTTTTCGTATAGTCTATTTAATATTCAATTTTTAATTTTACTGAGGACGAATATAAAAACATCGGTTGTCGAAAAAATGTTATTTTTATTGCACGTCGCTTAAATTTCTCACTGGCAAATGTATTTAATGCATTTTTACGCCGAATAAAGACTTAATTAATTTAATTCAAATGCAGAAATACAAGTAAAGATTTATCGTCAGAATTTCCCGTTACTGTCTACGGAGAAACAGGGCACGTATTATGAATTTATTCGGAAACAACTCTGTTCGGAATGATTTCGAAAAACACAGGACAAAGATAGGGAAACTACAAGAAAACGATAAAGACAAGCATAGGACAAGTGACTATCATTCCGAACGGAATCGTTACCGAATAAATTCATAATACGTGATTGGAATGAAGGTAAAAGATACGTCTAGATGAAAAGCCGTCGATCGCGCCATTCAATTTGCACGCCGATTCGCTCGCAAGAACGATTTTGCTGAAGTATCTAAAAATTTAGCCAGATACAGATCTGAAAATAATTATATTGGACCATCCAAAATAATTATGTAGAACGCTCAAGCATAATGACAACCCTACTGAAAAATTTTTATTCTCAATTATGATCTCAATAAAAATTTTTTAGTAGGGACTCCTACTGAAAAATATTTATTAAGATCGTAATTGAGATCATAATTGAGAATAAAAATTTTTCAGTACGGAATGCTGCAAAAAATTTTGACATCCTAGCAAACAGCTTGAGCGTCCTACTTAATTATTTTGGATAGTCCAACATAATTCTTTTCTGATCTGTATCTGACTAAATTTTTAGATATTTCAGCAAAACCATTCTTTCCGTGCGCAGCTGAATTTGTCCGAGAAAAATGATCCTTTTAGATCGTGAGACCCTGTAATAAGAGTCACGAAATAACGCCAAAGTTAGATCGGTGACGATATTTTTCAGGGAAAACAGGAAATAGCCATAGCACGGAATTTAATTTTTAAAGCGTAGTGTTTCAAATAAGAGAAATAAGTTACATGTATAATAAACTTTTATATATTATATTACATTTATAAAAAGCTCTAATTTCGTCCTACATTGAATAATATTCATTTTACTCTTCGCTCAGGATCACGAGGAAAAACTTTCATAAGACGTCTCATGTCCCGATTTGCGACATTGTGTTGTCTAGGAACCATTGATAAATTTTTGTCATTTGGCGCAGAACAACCAGTCATTATTTGACACTTTAGTTGAGGTTATTTTAAAATACAGATACAATCGTGCTGGTATGGTGATTGTAAACAACCGTACTATTGGTCTATCTACTAGTTTCCTGAAAAATGGTAGCATCAATCAAAATTGGGGACGCTATTTCGTGACTCTTATTAGAGGGTCTCTAGGTCGTACGAATCGCGCCCTGTGGGCCGCGAGAGATTGTTTGCGATAGAAAGGAAATGATATGCGACGCCCGCACGTGCGGCGGCTGCCGGTATCTGGAGCAGGACGGTCAGGACGATCGGACGGCGAGCCTCGCCGAGTTCCTGGCGAACTGTCAACACGCGAAATGCAAGGTGGTTCGTCTGGTCCGTCAGCAAATAAGTAAACTGCAGAATATGCAGGTACGGGTCCCCGCATTTCCCGTAATTGGACGCGATCGATCCTCCGACGCCGTCCCCGGCTCGCTAAAATCACCCCTACGGATCGTTTGGAGAACGTCGCTCTCTCGCCGTTTTAAGACACACCCCCGGAGCGCAACGGGACGGCGCGTGTTGATTTTGCTCTTGCACACGATAATTCGAATCGTTTGCGCAATTTGCGACGCGGCGTTTGGAAAGGCGAGTGCGCACCTGAAGAAATTAAGTGTATTTGTAGAAAAATTATATGAAATTATATGAAAAGTATATAAGAAACTAAATGTACCACACGGGCGGGTAGAGATACAATGAGGGTAAAAAGGGCGCGACGACTTTTTATCGTGGAAAAAAAGTGGGAGAGAGAGAGAGAGAGAGCACGCTGTTTAAATTATTCAAATTTGCACTCTGCAAAAGTTATATAAAAGCTCCTTATTAATTTCTTATCAGCTATCATTTTTCCGTGAAAAGTAGACTGAAAATAAAAAAAAACTGAGACAGACGAATTAATCTTGCAATTATTCGATCTAGCTCCTTTCTTCTCAGTCATTTTGACCTGTCATCTTTTCTTAATCTTGTTCTACTAACGATTATATCTCAGTCTTATAATTTGATACTAAAAATCTACCTCGCGTTTTCGATCGTCACCTGAGAGAAAAAATATTTTGATGGAAAAAAATTTTACTTAACACAAAAAATTAGTTGTACGGTGAGTCCTAATAGCTTATTTATTGTATTCAAGTCTTAAAATTTCTTGATAAAGAAATATTTATAATATTTTTAATTTTTTGTGTTATACACTTCACGGTCTTGTCAATTTTAATGTTTATAATTTTTAATTAAATATATTTTTTCGTTCTAAAAAATATTTAGTGTTAGATCATTTTTATCTTCCAGATAATCAGATTTTTTAGTATTAGAAAACAATTTAATTAAGTTTAATAATATTATTAGAATATTTATAAAACATTTATTTAAATGTAAAAGTATCAAATAATATACTTAAAGTAATATGTGTATTTACTTAAAACAAAATATTTTACTTAAATAGAATAAACAATTACTCATATCAAAAGACATAGTTTTAAGAAAATGTATTTTTTTCATTTGAAAACATTTTTCTCTCAGCGTGGAAATAATTTTATCGAGATCCCGTGGAACTTCGCTAAAAACGGGAAGCTAAAAAAATTTCTTCTGGCAATTTGGTGACAATTTTACTCGAGGAAACCTTTTTGTCATAGTACGAGCGTTTCCTGGCCGACGTGCGCGATGAGGCGCACGAGAGGATGCATGACGAAACGCCCACTAAAATTCACGAGGCGCCCGACAATGAAGTCCACGAAGTGTACGGCGAAGCATACGAGCCGTACGACGATGTGCGCGAGGTGGAGGGCAAAATACAGCAGGTGTTCAACGAATCGCACGACAAACCGTACGAAGCGCAGAAAGTGGTTGCAGTCGCGAAGCAAACTGTCGGAGCGACAAACACAGTAAGGGTGACGATTAATTATTCAGAGTTTCTCCCCGGTGACAAATTTTTCATATAAAAATATTGTATATATTAATACATTAAAATTGACAAAACCGCGAAGTGTATAACACAATTAAAATTGAGAACGGGCCAAATTCGGTCATAGCAGATCTTATTGTTAGCGCTCAATAATATTTTATGTGTGATTTTTCTAGTTCTCAAAATTAAAAATATAATAAATATTGAGCATTATAAAATATTATTGAGCACTAAAATCTGCTATGACCGAATTTGGCCCGTTCTCGATTTTAAAAATATATAAATTAATAGTTATAAAATAAAATAATAATTATATAAAATAATAATTATATATACAATATGTCTGTATATATGTTTTCTATCTCTTGAACAATCTGTGTCTAAATATATAGGAAAAATAATAAGAACAATTAAATAAATAATTAGAAAAATAATATTTGCATCGTTTTTCTTACAAAAAGTAAATTTGCGATTAGATTATACAATATTCTGTATATAATGATATATACAAGAGAAAGAAAATATATATGATATATAAACATATATTTTAATTATTTTAAGTATTTTAATTATTTAATTATAAACATATATTTTAAAATTATATATATTCTTATATTTTTATGACATATTTTTATGAAAAACTTTTTACCGGGATTAATCGGTTATTAATAAAGTACTTTTCCATCCTCTGTGTGTCAATCGAAAGGACGGATCGACGACGCGATACGCGTTGCAATTTACTTAATAGTGATACAATCACCGATGCAATTGAATTATTTGCCTCCAAAGGATGGAATAACCGGTTATTCGAGAATTATGATTATTTTCCCTTTTGGATGAGATTAATAGCCTGGCTTTATGTTACCCGGATGTTCTCTGATAACCGCGCATGTCTAGAACGCGGCGACCGCATCCTTGCGTCGCGCGGCGTCTCCTGGGAGAGCGGTGGACCGCAAGTGGATGCTGCGGATCCTGGATCGCGTTCGTCATCGAGCGCATCTGATACTGGCGGCCGCTGTGGTCGGCGTGATAGTCTGGACCGCCTTGGTGTACGGTGTCTTCCTGGGCGCGACTGCCTGCGGAAGCGGTCGCACCTGCTTCCGGTCGTCCCTTAAATATACGCACCCTAAACGCACGTTGTTTTAGCCCGCGCGTCCGTCGACCGTTCACCGTAAACGGTGGTTAAAGTTGACCGAGATTCAACTCATTTCACTTCCTCGTCTGCGTGAGGAGACGGAAAACGGTTGATGGTTGACCGCCGGCTAGTTTCAACGAAGATACGTAAGGAACGTTTTGTAGACGCATCCTTTTTCTTTTGCGAAATTGCGAGTGTCTACCTGGTTCGTACGTCTGTCCGTCGAGATGTCTTAAATCCAGACGCTGTCACTTCTATGAGAAGAAGCGCGAAGTGCTTATTTTTAATGCTTTTCATACGTACCTATATATATATATATATACAAGCTTTGTTTTTATAAAATTCTGAATAAATATGTTTTTCTAAATAAATATAATTCTGAATAAATATGTTTTTCTGAATTAATGTAATTGAAAGTAATATTTTCATTTCCGCGGCGGTTTCTTTTTAGGAAAAAGACCAAGTTAGCTACTTCAGATATAAAGAACTCCTACACATATATTCAAAACTCTCTTTGCACATAATATTGAAAATACATTTATATTTAAAAAACCAGTATATGTTTAGAAAGCTTTTTATGTTTCTTTTTATTTTAAAAAGAGATCGTCTGATTTGACTTAGTAATTAGAAAGAAAATGGAGAGAGTCTAACAATAAACTAATTTTATTAGATTAGGAATCTAAACTAATAGTATAGAAAGTTATAATTTAGATGGTAGACGAAATATATTTGGAACATATCCACACGGAAAGAACGGTTTTGCTGAAATATCTAAAAATTTAACCAGATGCAGATCTGAAAATAATTTTGTTGGACCATCAAAATAATTACGTAGGACGCACAAAATAGTTGCTAGAATATAAAAACTTTTTGCAGCATTATCATCACGCTTGGGCGTCCTACATAATTACTTTTAATGGTTTAACAAAATTATTTTCAAATCTGTATCTGGCCAAATTTTTAGATACGCCAGCAAAATTGTATTTTCCGTGCACCGTCTCGATAAATATATAATAAATTCGATATAAATGTATAATAATATATCATCAAAAATATATATGTAGATTATCAATAAAAGTTAATAATATATACGTATATAGACCATTAATAAAATAAAGCGGAGAAGATGAATTGAAATATTAATAAGCTAAAATAACCCAGAACATATATAAATGATGAACGCATATAAAATTATAACAAATTTCAAATATTTAAAAGTGGCTCAGCGATGAGAAATTAGAATAGAAGGCTAGGAGGATAGGAATAGAAGGATAGGAGAAGATATATCAGTAGAATAAAAGATGAAACGGCGCTATGAAATGACAAGACGTTTCAAGACTTGACACAAAATATATTAAACTTGGAATAGTACACCACGTGTAGCGTTCGGTTAAATTATGCGACTAAATCGTCTCGCGACGACTCCTCGCTCCGGTCTCGCGCTGGATCGGCGGGGGGGGATCCTAAGTCTCTCGATGATCTCGGGAGAGATCGTGGCGCGCCACGATATGCTACGATATGCTGATATGTCTGCTACGATATCGTCATCGTGATATGTCACACCGGCGCGCGTGTTAACAAGCGAGACACGAGATTTCGTTGACTTCGTCTTTCACATCCGCGTGTATCCGTCGTGGCATCGACCGACGACGCGCGCGATACAGTTTTCAGGCTTCCGAAATCGATCGCCCTTATGATACGTTGTATGGGTGTGTTTGTGTGTTTGTGTGTGTCTGTGTGTAGTGTCGCGTATTGTGTGTGGGTAAATGTGTGTTGGCGTCTCCCGATTCACTCCCGCGACCAAGTTTACACGCAGCTCTCCGGGCCCGGTATGGAATTGGCGATGATGATCTCCTTCATCAGGTTGCGATCGGCTTTGAAGCTGATGGGCTCCCAGGACTTCGCGGAGAACGGGTTCAGCTGCCAAGTCAAGAGGAGATCTGTATCGGGTCTGAATCTAATTAATGCTCACCCGCGCGCCGGGAGAAACAGAATCGGGAATCGAAAATAGTGGCGATCGCGCTACACACCGCGGGTTTCTCTCCACGCCTCGAAAGATCGATATTATTCATAACGGTTATGTACCGGTTGCGCGACAGCTAAACTGAGATTGGTTAGATAGCCGGCTTAATTTATAAGCGATCGATAGAAATTCAATCTACGGCAGATTAAATTTCTAATCTTCCGAATCGGAGCCCGGAATCTCTCGCACCATTGAAACTTCCTATCTTCGTGAGGAATCGAATGGAAAGAATCAAAGGCACATTTCACGTTAATCCCTCTATTGAGATAATTAGAAATCATTATATGGGACGATTCGTTAAGGATTAAGACACGTACATCACTCGTTGCAATTATCCCGATGTAGGAATCGAAGTAAATCTCTTCCTCGAGTATGGCGCGGTCGAATTATAAATCGCGCGATATCGGATCAATTAACGGATTGCAACGGCGCGTTATTTACGTTACTTCAACCAATCTCTTTCTTCGAAAGACCGACATATAATTTTTGAAATGACTTACGCTGCATCTGTTCGTCTGCAGTCCCTGCTTGTGAATGTCATAGGGCGCGAACAGCGTGTCCGGTCTCACCGGCAAAAACAGTTGTGGCTCGCGTTTGATCTTCTCTTGGTCTGAAACGTACACGTTATTCCGCTTTACATTAACAGCTTTCGAACAATTTAAATAAAGCGCTGAGGGCAAAGGCCGGACAGGTGGTTTTCAAAAAAGAGATTTCTGTTAAGTGTACATTTGACTGTAGGACAGCGTGCGCTCTTTAAATAAAAAATTTTATTTTCAGCAAATGATTTCTAGACATAAAATTTATGATTTAAAATATTATATATAAAATATTAAAATATCATATTTAAAATATTATATTTCATCCCCCCGGCGCGTCGCTAATAATAAGTGAAAGCTCGCTGTTTGATAAGAACATTTGCTGCAAAGTGTCAACTCAAAATAGCATATAACACAATCAATCAATTGGAAAATAACAATTCGACAGAGATAAAAAGGTCTCGTTTTGTCCATCGGATCTCCATTATTCCATGAATCCTTAAAGCGCCTTACTTGACATGATTCTGTTTCTTTAATTTGGATTCCTCGTGACAGATATTGGACGAATATTAGATCGAGGTCGAGAATATTAGCTCGCGAGTAGAAATAACGTCTTTCGCATGGCGATACCTTGCGGCGACTGTATGATGTCCGGTTGATTATTGAGCGCGTAATCGGTGACCTGCTTCAGCGTGTACTCGACGAAGTACGTGTGGTCGCCGTGGGTCACGTCCAGCATCGAATTGTTCCTTGAGTCCGGCGGCGTGATTATCGGCTGCTTCATGTAAGGCTCGATGTGCACCGGCGACGTGGTGCCACGACGTCGGTACATCATCAGCATCACGGAGATCACGGTCGCGCCGAAGGCCAGCAGGCAGCCGACCAGCAGCAGGATTAACGGCAGCATGCTGACGCCGGTGTCTGAAAAGCGAGTGCATTTCGTCCTGCGAAGGGAGATCTGTGCACGCTATCTCATCTCGCGTGACAAAGGATCATCTCCCCCCCCCCGCTAAAAGTCTCGGGTAGCTTCATTCGTAAAGTACAAGTGTTAGTTAGCAAGATCAATCGCGATTAATCGTGGCACGATAAAATTAATGTTATTAGAAAGCATATTTTATCGTGCTATAATTAGAAAAATTGTAATTACTGTTAGCTGTGTTAATTATATGGCGCAATCGCGTTAAATCTGCTATCGTTTTGAGTTATGATATAGCAATTCCTTCTTTTTTTCAGAGGATTATAAATGTAAAATATTTTAATTAAAAATTAATTACTCGTGAGTTTCATTCATAGAATGAAAAGAGTAGTTTTGTTCATATACATTGCAATTCTGTAATAAAAAAAGAAAGAGGCGTATAATATATAAACGTGATTTATGACAAACGAAAAGTCTCATAAATTTTTCCTGTAAAACAGATAATAAACCACTAAAAATAAGAGGAACGTTCATAGATATTTTATTATTAGTTTGTGCCTTCTATTTTTTCATGGTTTTACCAAAATTTCTGTTTCAATTTTAAACGTCAAATTAGATTATATACAATGAATCTCTGTCAATGCTTTTTTAAGACAGTTTTCCCGCATAGGATGTCATCAATTTTATCTGATTTAATTTGTTCTCGAGGGAAAACCTGAAATATACAGTCTAAATCTGGCTCCCAAATCGAATCAATTTCGAAGAGAAACCTCTAGAACGATAACCTTTCCGAAAATTAAAAAACCATTTGATCATTTTAATATATCTACATACAAACGTTTTAGCGTCCCGCCCTGTCTATTATTGCTACTATAAATGGCTGGGATAAAGCTTTTTTATATATAAACTTTTATACGCAAATATATATCTAGATAAAATATAAAAGGAAAAAAGGGAATGTCACACACGATAAAAATTCAATTTTGACGAAATTTTTGCGGAATAAAGCCCTTTCCATAATTCAATTACCTGTGTGCTTCTCCGAATCGCGCAGCATTATGTCCTCCAGCAGCGACACTTCGCTGCGACCCTTGGCGTTCACGGCGTAGGTCACCAGGTAGAAGTGCGTGGCTGGCAGGAGGTCGGCCACGGCGATCCGGAAGATTGGCAGATCGGCTGACACGCTGGACGCATTCACCCGGAGATTACCGGTCATCACCTCGTAAGCCTCCAGCCGGAACTCCTGGTGCAGCCCGCCGTCGTATCCCGGCACGCACTCAACCTCCAGGATCTCCGAGCTCTGATTGAGCGACGCCTTGATGGTGCAATTGTTCAGGGGATTCGGTTTCACTGCTCACAGACACCATTTCTGACGTTGAATTTCAGTTTTAATTGAAAGAGATATCTTTACCTCGAGCTTTGAGGAACTTTTATTCTGATACGTCTGTCGGGAAAGTGAGAAAAATACGAACTTACATGTAGAATATATCTGGAGAGGAGAGATGTAGCCGACTGTTTTCGATTTTCTTCAGCATCTCTCTCGAATAGAAAAGGGGTACGGAACGGATTCGAGTAAACTATGATGGAACGTAGTACGGCGTATCTCGCAGAAAATGAACGATAAAACAAATATTTTCGAGTTTTATGACGTACGGCGCGATAAGCCGACTCTGCGAGCCGAGTCGAATGGGGAAGAAAAAAGGAGAGCGTAAACCTCCCGCGCGAAGTTCTAAATACGAGCATCTAAATATTATGTGTTTTCGACGCGAGATGCAGCAGTATACGCGCGGCCGGTATTTAAATATTTCCAGAATCCCGAACGCATTTGTTTGTCGCTCTGAAAACGGGAGGGACAGCGAGGATTTCTTCCAGATTATGATTCGCAAATGGAAAAAAGGAAGAAGCGCAGTCGAATAAATTCCCGTCGATCTCTCTCTCTCTCTCTCTCTCTCTCTCTCTCCCACTTTTTTCCTTTCTTTTTTTCGCGATATGATAAGCGTCTAGGACATCACCTGCCGGAATGACTTGATAGATGCAGGGCGCCTCCTGCTTCCCTATCGCGTTCCTACCCCAGCAGGTCAGGGCGCCGTAATCCCTCTCGGATTCGGGGGTGTAGACGAGCTCGCTCATGGTGCCGTTGTTGCCGTCAAACTTGGCCGGCGCGACTTCGAAGTTCTCGCCGCTGTTGTTGAACTCCCAGACAAAGTCCACCTCGCTCGGGTCGGCGTCGACCTCGCAGCGCACCTTCACGGACTCCTCCAGGGAGGCACCGATAATCGTCACCTCCTTCATCTTGCAGACCGGCGCGACTGGATCGCACGTGGAAGAAAAAGAGAAAAGGGAACACGCGTCTTCGGTTGAACAAACGATAAAAACGGTTGAGGTTTCTTTTTTCTTCTTCCTCTTTCCTCGTCCCCGCTATTGATCGGTGGAACTTCGACAGCGGGATTATGCCGAGTTTAAGAGCCGTTTTATTCGCCCTTAATCGGGAGAATTATATTGTTCGCCGTAGGGCTTAGACGGGGAGGGTTGAAAATAAATTGGCTTCTAAAATGTAATCCCTCATATCTGACGTCCGAGATATTTCGCTCCCGAACACAATTACGCGCGGTTGGCATATTGTGTAACGTGTATTTTGGAGTTTACTGGAGGAAATGGGAACAACGTTAAATGTAACTTTCAGCGCTGAAAAGGTCGGAGGTTAATTCCCCCATAACAACAAATAACATCTTTTTAATAATTCAACACGTTAATAATTTACTCTTGTACAGATTGCATTGTTAATTTATGATATAAATAAATAAATATGTATATGTATATTCATATCAATATTCACGATTATTTACATCATAAACAGCACAAGTGCACAGGGTGCTAAATCTATTTGCGCGAAATGTGTAATAAGTGCTGCAAATTGTGACGCAAATACGAGTACTTTCTCCGTTCGCGAGAACTTCAACTTGAAATTCGATTCATCCTCGGCGTGTACTCGTCGAGATTACACATTCGCTTTCTGAAGTCCTCGTTATCGATTCCAACTTGTCGTATCTACTTACACTGCACTCTCAGGTTTACAATCGGACTCGTCGTCTCCCCGCGATCGTTGCTGGCGAGACACGTGTAATTTCCCGCGTTGTCGCGTCCTATGCCCTGCAGCACCAGGCTCTGGGTGCTCATGATGATACCGGCGGAATAGTTTTGCGTCAGCACGCCGCCCTGTCATTGATGGATTAACGCGTTTAACACCGGGGGTTGAGATTCCGGAGCGATAGCTTTTTCCGCCATATTTCTTCGGTAATAGGAAAGGAAGGTGACAAATAGATTTCGTGTAAAGCTTTTCGTTCCTCGACGCGGACCGTCGCCGTTCACGGAGATTCCCATTTTAACGCATTCTCTCTCTCCGTATATAAATATTTGATATGTATATTCGGGGCTTCGTATACACTTTTTCCAAATTTCCCGTTTTATGGAGATGAAGATGGAGGTGGAAATTTTTTCCAAGAAAATGCAAAGTTTATTTCCATTTATGAATAGTCGCGACACGAGTATCCACGCAATAAACGTGAAGCGACAGATATTTGCCACTCATGGAGAAGTGGATGGCATATGCGGAGCATGAAGAGACGAAAATTTTCCGAGTTCCACCCTTCCCCGTAGGGCAAAAGTTGCTTTTTTTTTTCTTCGTAAAACTGGCATTTTCTCCGAAGTTTCAGATAACGCTTTAGAAGTTCCGTCGTAAGGTATCGTGACTCGAATCGATCCTTATCGAAAATAAAAAAGTCATTACAATCGATCCTCGTACGAATAGAAATGTAAAGTTCGGGCATCCCGTATTTCTCGCGATCTCTCTGTGCGCGCGCGCGCGCGCGCACGTGTTTCCCTCGCGCTTAATCGCCAGAACTTTTTTTTTCCCCCCGAAACTCGGAAACGCGTTTGGCGGAAAACTCGGGCAATCGAAATTTTAAAAGTGAGACGCTAGCCAAACGCGCAGGCAAACGAACCCCCCGGGATTAAAGTGGATCTCGTCGCTGACTGGCGGGACTTACGTTGTGGCGCCAAGTAATTTTGTGATGCTCCGGATTGGCGCGGACTTTGCATTCGAAGTACACATCGTCGCCCTCCTTTATGTTCTCCGCGTTCAGAGTGCTGCCCAGATGCAGCTGTACCTTAGGCGGGACTGGAAAGAGAGAAAGAGAATTTTTCGGTTTCCTCAATGCTCCACGTGCGCGACCGAAATAATGAAATATTTCAGCGAATCCCGAGAAAATGGACGTGGAATATCGAAGCCGCTGGAATACGTGAATGAGCGGGTCTTCGTTAATAAGACATGCGGCTATTCGTGTGCAACGGATTTACCGATTCAGGAGATGTTCATGTCCCCGCATTTCAAACGGGACAAACACGACCAAACTTGTTGAGTTCCATTTACGTATTCGCGCGCGCGCAGATTTTTAATCTTTCAACCGATTCTGAATTATTGCCTATTAATCGATGAATGAATACGCGTCACACTCGATAAACATTAATGCGGTATTTTCTTGGGACTTCCTTAATCTTCAATAACTTCAGACAATCCACATCACGAGATTGCATTTTTCATAAATAAACGTGTATCGAAAAAGTAGAGAAAATAAACAGTCGTGTATCGAAATATACTCGAAAAACTGTTATTAAAAGATGGTTGTGATACAAAAATATTCTACAGACAAAAAAACGTCAATAGTGGGACGTTGTCGGCGACAAATTGATTTCGCGGTAGAATTCGCGGTAGAATTCCGATTTGCCGCGTCGTGAAAATGGTTTCTTCGCCGTTTCTAGAGACCCTCTAACAAGAGTCACGAAATAATGTCAAAGTTAGGTCGGTGATGCCATTCTTCAGCAAGAACTAGTCATTATTTGACACTTTAGTTGAGGTTATTTTAAAATACAGATACAACCGTACTGGTATGGTTAGGTATGGTATGGTGACTGTAACAATCCTATTATTGCATGGAAAGAATGGTTTTGCTGAAATATCTAAAAATTTGGCCAGATACAGATCTGAAAATAATTTTGTTGGGACATCAGAATAATTATGTAGGACGTCCAAAATAGTTGCTGGAACATCAAAACTTTTTGCAGCATTATCATCATGTTTGAACGTTCTATGTAGTTACTTTTGATGGTCTAACAAAATTATTTTCAGATCTGTATCTGGCCAAATTTTTAGATACTTCAGCAAAACCGTTCTTTCCGTATGGTCTATCTCAAAGGTGGCCAAACGGTCGATCGCGGACACTCGGGCAGTCGATTGTGTGGCAACGTGAAATTCACAACACAGCAATAATCATTGCTGTTTTATGTCCAATCGCAATCACACAAAATAAATTAAACATGCTTATTTCACATCTACACCTAGATCGCTGCGACAGGGAACAGTAGATCGCGATGGGGTGAGGAAGCTGAAAGTAGATCTTGGTGCTTCTAAGTTTGGCCACCTCTGGTCTATCTACTAGTTTGCTGAAAAGTGGTAGCACCAATGAAATTGAGGACGCTATTTACGTGACTCTTATTAGAGAGCCTCTAGGCGTTTCTTCGACCACACTTACAGACGATATTCAGCTTGAAGAAGTCCTCCAGGTACGCGTCCACCAGGGCTGGGTTCTCGCCGCGGCATTTCAGAATTTTGCTGTGATCGTCGGGGACGGGCGAGAATATCAGGGTGCTCAGCACCACCGACGCGTTGCCGCTCTCCATCACCTGCCCACACATTCGAAAATTGCAGAGATAATTCAAGGGAAGGGGCAGGGAGGAACAAGGGCGTCTGCAGGATTTTTTTCAGGAGGGGGCATGATTCAAAATGTTACTTCCAGAATTAGAATACTTATAATTTAAAATTTATACACCTTCTGTTGAAAATTATACACCTAATCCTGTATGGAAAGAACGGCTTTGCTAAAATATCTAAAAATTTAGTCAAATACAGATCTGAAAATAATTTTGTAAGACCATAAAAAGTACCTAAGTAGGACACTCAAGCATGATGATAATGCTGCAAAAAGTTTCAATATCCTAGCAATTATTTTGAGCGTCCTACTTAGTTACTTTTGATGGTCTAACAAAATTATTTTCAGATCTGTATCTGGCCAAATTTTTAGATATTTCAGCAAAACCATTCTTTTCGTGGATTGATATGGATTAGGGCAGAGATCGTCAAAGTTAGCACAACTCGCCTTTCCTTTATTCAAACGGAGAGCAAATACTTAATTTTTTGCTAATTCTAGGGAGGGGGTCAAATGCCCCACTTGCCACCTCTCCCCCCTGTAAATGCCCTTGGGGAGGTAACGTCAAAAAGTGTCGACGTGCGCGACACGTCGCGTTTTTCGAAGTATTATCGACCTTGCCATTCCGGAACGTCTCGTTCCCCTCGATCCAGGTGATGCGAGCGCGAGGATGCGAGCCTGTCGTCTCGCAGGTGATGGAGTAGTCCTTCTCCGTCTCCATGACCGTTAGCTTCGACAGTATCTTCACGGTGAGCGGTTTTACTGGAACCAACCGGGGGCATCGTGTTTATTGCGCGTTATATCGCGGGTAATACCGGCGCTTTTTACGTTCCCTTTAAGAGTTTCAAGCTCGATACACGACGTCAAAAAATCACGAGGTCATAGGGATTCATAATTAATACCTTAAGAACGCAAATCCTCCCCGGTATTCCGTCACTACGGACCTCCGCGTCGTCCCGCTTTTTACATTTTTCATGTCTCGCGTTACAGATCGTGGACGTTGATTTTTTATTGATATATATATATATATATATATATATATAATACATATACACGGAAAGAACGGTTTTGCTGAAATATTAAAAAATTTGGCCAGATACAGATCTGAAAAATAATTTTGTTGGATATATAGAATATCAAAACTTTATGCAGCATTATCATTATGTTGGAGTGTCCTACATAATTATTTTGATGATCCAACAAAATTATTTTTCAGATCTGTATCTGGCCAAATTTTTTAATATTTCAGCAAAACCGTTCTTTCCGTGTATATATTATATATATAATATATATGTATATATCTTTATGCATATAAAGTACGATTAGCGTTAATCTGATCGATATCGGTTTCGGAAGATTACAAGCGTCGCTTGTGATAAAAATGCTCCTTTAAAAGGGCCGCAAATATGAACCGATTATTCCGCCCGTTCGAGATTTGTTCAAGTTGAATAATGAAAGAAAGCTAAATTTATTTTCGCGGCACGAGCCACGGTTATATCCACCACGCCAGGGTCGGGGTCCCTACTTTCAACAAACCTGCCAATAATTTATCGGGCCGATAACAGAAACGCGAAAGGATTACTTTCCGCGGTCGAAATTTAACTAATATGAATTATTAACAGGTTGAATGCCGCGGGGATTTTGATTAACTTTGCAAAAGCATAATTAGAGGCGCAACCAATATCGGCGTAAATAAATGCCACATTTTTGTCAAATATGCTTGTTACCCCGTTTAATTGAAGTCCACCTGAGTCGGTGCGCAACTTTCTATATGCGACCGATTACGCTTTACGCGCGTTAAAAACAGAATCAACGCATCAACCCCCGGATGACACCCTCTCTTTTGTAACTTTTCGCCGTTTGTAGCTAGCTTTTAAACTCATTTGCTTTTGTACAAAAAATGATCGCGTGTGATAATTCAAATGAATGCGAGCGATGTTGGTACACTGTTAGATATTAAAGGAACAAATTTAAATTAATTTTATGGATTAAATCATATTTGGTTATTTTTAACTTTCACGTGTGTCAAAATTTATTATTTTAACACAAAATATGTGGTTGAGAAACAACCATATCAAATCAATCCCATTTTTGTGATTGAATTAGTTAGTTTCGACTTATGTGATAGTAAATAATAAACTAAATTTAAGTCATTTTAATACGTTTCTTGAGTTAAATTATTTAACATAATTGTTTTAATTAAATTACAACAACATATTGAGTACGAGCAGTGGCGACCTACAAGAATAAATAACTCAAATTTGGTTTAATTTCACATTACAAATTTAACAGTGTATGTTAATCAATTTCTCGTGACAAGAAAGATATATAAATTCCTACGAATATTTACACTATATGCGGATGATGGGGAGAATCGAGAATACACTGTTAAATATTAAATGATCAAATTTAAACCAATTTCTTGGGTTAAATCATATTTGGTTTTTAACTTGTTTTTAACTTTCACGTATGTCAAAATTTATTATTTTAACACAAAAACAACCATATCAAATCAACCCAGTTTTGAGGTTGATCAACCCATTTTTTATTTGTTCGAAAAGAATTTGAGTCAGATTTTAACACATTCGTTGAATTAAATTAATTAACTCAATTGTTCTAGTTAAATTAACAACATGTTTGATAGGAGCAGTGGCGACCTATAGGAATAATTATATATGACCTAAATTTGATTGAATTTAACATTACAAATTTAACATTACCCGTAAGTGCTCGCGTAACTTTTTTTAACATAAGTGCTCGCGTGGGAGTTATTTTGACCGACATTTTAATTAAATATTTTTTATGTATAAACAAAATTTTTTATTTTTATTTATAAATAATTATAAACTGAGACATGTTTTAAACACAAAATAATAATTTTCAAGCATTAGAAATTAAAAAAAATTCATATTTTTTAAGTATTTCTTTAAAATATTAATATTTTGTAATAAATTGTAAGACGACCTAACTGACAAGGGATGGTAATTCTATTTATCACTACGTATCAACCATACGGATTGTGGCCCTCTACTTTGTAATAAATTTAATATAAATAATGCTAAAGCATCTATAAGATTCTCCCCCCTCCCTCTCCCATCACGAAAACTGTTAAAGAATTTGTTGCGAAAAATATTACCTCAGCCAGGATTTGAACCTGGACCTCCCTATACTCCGTGCGGGCGTCGTAGCTAGTTCGACCACCGAGGCATGTGGTAATATTTATCGCAACAACCAACCGATGATGTTAAGAAAACGTATTCGTTTCGTGTGACACCATTTTTCAGTCGAGGTGTATAATAACCAGAAACTTTAATTTTCCTTAATTGCCAGTAAATAATTAACATGTAATAAATTGTAAGACGACCTAACTGACAAGACATGGTATTCTATTTATCACTACGTATCAACCATACGGATTGTGGTCCTCTCTACGGGTAATAAATTTAATATAAATAATGCTAAAGCATCTATATATATATATATATAAGATTCTCCCCCCTCCCCCAACCTCCTCCTATCACGAAAACTGTTAAAGAATTTGTTACAAAAAATATTATCTCAGCCAGGATTTGAACCTGGACCATAAATAGAATACCATCTCTTGTCAGTTAGGTCGTCTTACAATTTATTACATGTTAATTATTTACTGGCAATTAAGGAAAATTAAAGTTTCTGATTAATATTTTGGTTAGTAAATTCTCTCTCTCTCTCTCTCTCTCTCATAGCTTTCGTCTGGGTCAGTTTGACCCTCACGCGCGTGCTTACAGGTTAATTAACTTTAGAAGTACTGAGCGGTCAATTTGACCGTTCCCATTTTTTAGATTAATATATACATATTTTTGCATAAAAAATAGAATCTTGAAATTTTTTGACTTTTTATGTATTATGTGAGTTAATAAAAAGTTAAAAGATTTCAAAAACGTATATATCTTTTGCTCAAGAAACAGAGTATTAATTTGAAAAATGGAAATAGCCAAAAGTCGCTCGGTCCTCCTAGTGTTAACAATGTATGTCGCGCCGCCGAAGGGTAGAAGGCCCTTCCGTGGCCGCGGAAAGTTTCTTCGGCCCGGGTGAAAGGTACTCACGATAAACGTCGAGGATCACGGTCTTCTCCAGCGGCGGTATGAGATGCGTGTTGGCCGCCTGGCATTTGTACGTGGTGTTGCGATGTTCCCGCCGCAGCTGCGGCACCGTCAATTTGCTGACGACGATGTTCTGCCCGAACTCCTCGAGTCTGCCGTCCACCTCCTTGCCGTTCACCAGCCAGCTCACCACCGGCGTTGGTTTCCCTTCGCGTGGAGTGCGCGGCGCGCGAAAGCACGGAAAGCACGGAAATTATACGCGGCTAATTAACTCCCCCTCCCCCCGTCTCTCTCGGGTCCCCCGCTCGTCTCGTCGTCGATCAGTCTCGCGTGACAGCAGACAAATCACCGGGGCCATAATTACCCTTAATACCGGGTGTCTCCGATCGGGCGCGCCCGCGTAATACCCGACCACTTAGACGCCGGGCTCGTATTTAATTACTAACGATAGCCCGCGGTTATCTCCCGCTTTTTATTTTTTCACGCGATCTTATGGGGGCGGAAGCGGGGGGGGAGAGATCACCCCGGGATTTATACGCGCGTAAAGCGGGGGTCCGGTCGGGTGATTTGTCGCTCTCTCTCTCTCTCTTTCTCGCCGAGATTCGTATCTCTCGACTAAACATATTAATGAGAAACCTGATTTCTCGCAGGAGGGAATTAGCGGATAAAATTTTACGAACCCCGCGGGAGCGCGCGACCGTGTATATATATATACGCGCACATAATGGCAAATTCATCGCGCCGCTTTTAAACTATGCGACGAGAAATTTGCTTTATCTCGCAATACCGTTTTTCACCAACCGTCTCTGTCATTTAATTATGTTAATTGTGAAGAGGGGGATTATAAAGAAATTCCGATGCGTGCGGACCGCGTGTCCTAAATTATAATTAACTGCGCAATAACGTTGATTTACCATTTTCATAGCAGAATGTCAAATATATGCGCAGGCGGAAACCGAGAGCGTAATGTAAATAGCTGCGAGCGAGGAAGTTCAAGGCACAGATAGCGTCGCGGGGCTCTACGTATTTGCACGAGATTTACCTAAGGACAAATCACAAAGAGACGGAAATCGGAATATGGTGCGTGCTCACCTCCCCTCACTTCGCAGGACAGGCCGAACTCCACGCCGACCTGGAACGGCCCGGCGGTGCTCTCCACCTGCACCCCGGAACTGTCGTAAATGAGTAGCTGGTGCGGCGGCACTGCGAACAAATTCCGCGAAACCGGTGGTTCGCTTTCCATAATTGACGGATAATGGCCCGAGTCGGGGGTCTAGACCCGACTTTTTAAGGAGAACTCGCGAAAGTTAATTTTAAACTTGCAAAAATGAAATTTCGATTAATTCCCCTTGCCTCCCCCTTGGCCCCCTTCCCCGCCCTTCCCCTCCCCCCCTCCTCCGAAGTTCGAAGGAAAGTGGGTTAGACCGCCGCAGCGCCGGGCCCTTCAATTAGCGAAACCGCGCGAGACGGGACGCGAGATTGTTCCGGCAAGTTTAACTTTGCGCCGAGATGAAAAAAGACCGTGCATATCGGCCGACGTTAACTGCAGCTAATTCCGCCCGCTCTCCTCCTTCTTTCTTCTGTTGGCACAAGGGCCCGCTTCCTTCCCCCTCCTCGGACGATCCTCGGGGGCGTTTTACGCTACGTTACTGGGGCGCAGTTAATCATAGCGGAGCGGTGTTACGCGGTCGTTACGGTAATGAGTTTCCTCACCGATCACCGTGAGATTCACTTGGAAGTTCTTGGTCGGCGAGTTCTTGAAGTCCACCCGGCATCTGTAGATCCCCTCGTCGTCCAGCTGGACCGCCTCCAGGGAGAGCGCGGCCGGCGTCGTCGCGGTGACGAAGTAGGCCCTGGGCCCCACGGCGGTGCTGTCCGACCAGTTCAGGGCCTTGTTGAAGGCCCGTCCCCGCACGTCGAAACTGTGTACATATCGCAGGACCACCTCTGAATAACTCGCGAACAATCCCTGAATTCCTTCTCTTTCTTTCCAGCGCGTTCCCGAACTCCGAGGACTTTCCCCTATTTAAGTTTTCCTCGAATGGGCCGGCTTACCTGTAAATAGGCTTCACCGCATAATCGCGGAACCAAAGGACCATGTAGACGCGATCCTCTCGCGTGGACGGCTCAATGTCGCAAGGCAAAGTGGCGGTACGACCAAGTACGGCGCTGACCTTAGACGTGGACACTGGAGCAGTTGAGAAGAAAGGTGGTTAACGCGTTCACTATTAGATACTAAAGGATCTAATTTTAACCAATTTCTTGGGTTAAATCATATTTAGCTATTTTTAACTTTCACGTGTGTCAAACACAGCAATAGCTTATTTTTGACTCGTGTAAAAGTTACATTGACTTATGTGACTAGTAAATACCCAGTCAACACAGTAATATATAACTAATCTAATATGTAACATCTATATAAACTAAATCACGCTTTATATAACGTGAAGGTAATTTTTACGTTCTCGTTATATAAAAGTTTCGCCCTCATTCTAAAGTACAAGTAATGGTATATACATGTTAAATACATATATGAGACTTCATAATTCATGAATGTTACATATATGTTACATTCATCAGTTTATGTAAAAGAAAACAGTAAAATTACACAACTGTAACATAACTGTTATGATATATTCGTTATGTATTTTATGTTATTTTCTAGTTATATAGCAGCAACTGAATGTGTCGACTGAAGCAGTTATGTAGAAGAAGACAGAAAAATTACACAACTGTAACATAACTGTTATGACGTATTCGTTATGTAATTTATTTTCTAGTTACATAGCAGCTACTGAATGTGTCGACTGGGTAGTAAACCAAATTTGAGTCAGAGTTTAACACATTCCAAGGCAAAGTGGCGGTACGATTAAATACGGTGTTGACCTTATTGTTAGACGTGGACACTGAAGAAGTTGAGAAGAAAGGTGGTTAACGTGTTCATTATTAGATATTAAAGGATCAAATTTAAACCAATTTCTTGGGTTAAATCATATTTGGTTATTTTTAACTTTCACGTGTGTCAAACACAACAATAGATTATTCTTGACTCATGTAAAAGTTACATTGACTCACGTGACTAGTAAATAGTAAATTTAAGTCGGAGTATATATACAATTACATTCCCTGAGTTAAATTATTTAATTCAATTGTTCTAGTTAAATTTACAATATATTGGGTAAAAGCAGTGACGTAGTAGAAATGGTTATAAATGACCCAAATTTAATTCAATTTAACATTACAAATTTAACAGTGTTAGATGGCCGCGGTGGTTGCCGGTGAAACGAATCTGAGGTACTGGCGCGTCTTATCAGTTTATGTATAACTAACTAAAATTTAACTAGGTGAACAGCGAGTTTGGTACTATTAAAAGCAACATTTATTTTATCATGCGCTTATTATTGCCGGATTATTTAATGGACGTATCGGATGCGTAACGTTCAAATAAATTTTTTAACCGAAACCAAATGCCATCTGCGTGACACATTCAATGGGATTAATAAAAATAGCCATATTATTTGCGAAAGGATATTGCACAGCAATTAGTGGCTAAATAACTTATTTGCGTTGCAAATATATTTTTTTCCAATCTATAAGCTGCTGTTTAAATGGTTCAATTTAATATAAGGACTAAGGAATTGTAAGATCTTTTCAATTTCTCTGATTTTTAAATGGTTTCTTTTGGAACTTGCTGTAAACAACAATGCGACTTTTCTTTGCTGGTTAAATCTCATTAACTTCGACGCTTTGAATAATTTTACCTACAATGCTTCCTCTGTTTTCTTAGAAGCAGGCATTACGGGTCGCTTAATAATTGAGTTAATAATTCTGACGAATGCACGCAGCTATTATGCAATATTGTGCAATTTTGTATTTTAATGTAAATTCGAAGGCTATTACGTTGAATAACTTACGTTACGTTTTGTGAATTTCTAATTATATGGTTAATAAGTTTAATGAGCTGTAACGCCAGCTTTTATGTCACGAAAGAACGTAGAAAGTTTATTAAGTTAGTAGGAAGTATTATAAGTAAACTTACTCACAAGCCATTCAGGTAAACGAGATTTAGCAGCGAAAAACTTGAGATTAAATTTTTTCCTCTTATTGTTTGGCGTGATTTTAAATTACCCTGAAGTAAAACGCAGCTGCGAGGATCCTGGACTGTAAAGCGAGTAATGTCATTACGGTTTTCGCGAAATAAAGTCGCATCAAGGATGTGTAGATATCTTAAGAGACGTTTCCCTCCAATTTAACATTCCATTCTGACGCGAGAAAGAGTCCTGGCCTCGCGATACATAAAAAGGAAGCTGCTTTGCTTCTTACGAATAGAGAGAGAGAGCACGGTGGAAAGCAGCTTGAAAAATATCGCTAATGAAGTTCGTTTTCGCGCATAATGGAGAGTTTCCACCCGGCAGCGCGAAATATAATTACGGCGCGTAACATTTCTTTGAGCAAGTTTCACGCTCTGAGTGATTTCCGGTATCGCAACATGCTCTGCGTCTGATTTCCCGTTTTCCGATACGCCGCAATTTTCATCAATCGAACGACGTCTGTAACACGAATACGAACTCTTCCGGCAGGATATCGCTTTTACGTTTGTTTGTGACGCCCCGATGAAAAATGTACATGCCACGAGCCATTTATCTTTTTTAGCATCGTATCAGAGCGATTATTATCTGTTCCATCTATTTAAGCGCGTGTCATTTTTTATGCGGAAGGCATTTCAATAATATAAATGGAAACTGACAAGGCGCGAATATAACCGGAAAAATATCTGTGAATGAAAGTCCAAGATAAAACAGCCGTTGGCTATCTAATTATGAGGGAGGAGAAAAAAAAATTGAGAATACGACTGAAAATTTTTCAAACAGCCGTAAGCGGGACGGATTATAAATTCAAAGCTTGTAAAAGCGCCGCACTTTTGATCAAGGTATTAACCGTATGCATTAACGGGAGAGAACTTATTTATTATTTCATCACGTTTCAAGGGAGTATTCAACCCTGCTTTTCCGTTTTGACCCAGTTTTATTTTTAAAATGCCATAACTTTGTAAATATCGATTCTAACAGTTTTCAATTTCATGACTTTGTCAGTTTTCCACTTTTCAATATGCATTTATGAAATACGTATTGGGTTCCATTTTGCGCACAAAAGCCATATAGAGTTCCATTCTGCGCCGGACATGCTGAGTGTGCACGGCAAACGAAGAGACCAGCAGAATTAAGAGACCCATTGTGGCTCTGATTAAGAAAAATTTTCCTTCTTTGTTAATCTTCGATAATTTATATCGTACAGCGAAATAATAATACAATCTACGGGAAAGCAGCGAGTCGTAAAGCGTGGGTCACTTAACCACTTCCTTCCCCGGGCATTTCTGCGGAAAACCGACCGCGCAATATCCTTTCTGCTTTTTATTATTCAATTTTCCCCTCTTCCCTCTCTTTTTTAATAACAATCAAAATAAAATATATTTTTCGGTGGAAACATATACGCGTTCACATTCTTTTTGTAAAACCACTCTTTTTTTATCACATTTTCACATTCCGTTAGGAAAAAAGAAAAAATAACAAGCGACCGTTTTGTGCCCCAAAATCACGGGATGAATTTTTAGCCGCACATTCCTCCGTTAACTTGATATCGATGTTTCACCAACGAGGAGAACATCGAGGCACCGATAGTTTTCGAGTAATTAGCGATCGGAGAACTTCTTGTTTTAAAGCAAATTAAATATTTTATCTCCAATTTCAGAAATGATATTTTATTAAAGTAAGGGTCCGCCCGAGGAACCGATAAATATTATTTTATTACTAAATAAACGAGTATATTTATCAGTCATAACTTTAAGTGAACTTTACTTCAATGGAACTTTTGAGGCGCAGGAAAACGTAACGTTGAAAATTAAAAAGTTACTTTTAGAAAATGTAACGACGATCCCTCTTGTGTGTCTCTTAAGGGAAAATTGATCTCTAGTCGAGATAACCGGTAATTTCGGGGCCACGCTCGAATATCATCCGCGCGGGTCGTAGTTAATCCCGATCGTTTGTGCGACCGGTTCGTGTTCGAGCCGCGCATACCTAGGTCATCGTCCTTATCCCAGTTGCCGCTGGCGTTCACGTAGACGACCACGGCGAATATGTAGCCGCTAATCACGAGTCTCACCGCTATCTCGGCCAGCGTCCCGAGTGCCATCCCACGAAGGGGATGCGACACCTTCGCCGGGCACTTGGGCGGCGCGCTCAAATCCGTCGTCCCCTGCATAATACCACCCCGCGGGTACGCCGCCGCCTTATTGTCATTCCACACCGGGATGTACCTGCTCCCCCCGCCGGCTCTCTCCTCGTCCCGGCCCGGCCGCGCGTGCAGGACACGAACACGCAGGACACCGACTCACCGACTCGAGCGTAGATCCTTCAAGCCCGAACGACTCCTGTCGAGGCGCATCGAGGCGCCCGGCTGACAAATCTGCGCTTCCTTAGTCCGCGTCGCGTTGCACTCGTATCACTATTGGATTAGTACAAAAGGATTGCCGGTCCTTTCGTTGTTACTTTAGAATCAAAGTACACTTTGCGCTACTCTTTAAATTGTTATATTAATTTATATCGTAAATTTATATCATAAATATATATTTATATCGTAAATGTTGTGCATTGATAAATAAGAAGAGAATATCTGTAAACAATAAAATATCTTTGGTAAACTAAGTTCTTCGTTAGATTTATTTTTATCAGCGAATCTCAGATTTAAACTTGCGAATTTTCGAGAATTTTCGTGCAATTATCAAGATTGTAATATTGATTATAATTAAAGATTAATAAAATGGACAATAAAGAATATGAGAAATAATGATGTCTTGAGACATTAAGAAATCATACGGACAAACCTTTTGCATCAACTTAATATTTCAGGGTAACGTTCTCGCGCCTATTACTGTCACTATTTCTACCCTTTCCCGATCGATCCGTTGTTAAAATATATCGTCCTTTTTTTATTACATGGCGATATCGAGTTCAACAGCGGCTACTCGGTTGTTTTCACGTGGTTGCCTTCGATTACCCTCTCTTAACTTTATTGTCCTCGGACTTTAAGGGTGTTCAATTGCTCTCGTTGCAGCTGCTACATTACCATTATTTTTCTTATGCCCATCAAACTCTTCTTAAACTACACGTTCTCGACGGTAACAGTTTCCTCTTTCCTTTACCGCCCTTTCCCGAATCACGCGAATTCTCCCACACCGTGTGATTTGTTAACGTACGGTTATCGTTGTCGATTACATCCCCCGGCATTCGTCACTCGTCCAGGAAGATGCATGGAGGTCCAGATTACTCACCGCTCAAATTGACGCCTGTCGCCGGCTCAAATAAAGATGGACATTCGAAAACATCCGGCTGACATCGGAATCCCGTCGATATTCCTCGCCGACGTTTCGTGATCGATTATTACAAACTATTTTCGATACCGTTAATGCGTCGCGCGCGTGTTATTGTCGTTTCGCGGACAGAGATGCGCCTCGTCGGATATATTCTACCCTCTGCCGATTGTGCGTTACACAATTTTACAGAGTTGGGCCGCTACAGCAAAAGAGTTCTCTTTAAGCAAATGAGTTCTTTTCCGTAGTGCAGCTTGGTCGGGGCCGGTCCGCCTGATCAAGCGCCGACCCTCTTCCACTGGCTGCACACGATTCTAATTTCGATCCACTCTACTTATCCCGTCTCCTCCCGAATTCATTCGCGTTATTGTCGCGTACCTTGCCCCCCAGTCCGCGCTACCCTGTGTCTGGAAAGTTCCTCGACGACCGGATGCAACGAAAGGATTAGCCGAGCAACTTTAAGTCG